>LVTN01000557.1:79988-101394 GCA_001649415.1 Musa itinerans | reverse complement strand
TCCTCTTTAAATATCTCATGACTCTTTTAGCTGCCTTCCAATGATCCATTCCAGAATTGCTTAAGTATCTGCCTAACACTCCAATAATGTACACTATATCCGAACACGTACAAACCTGTGCATATATTAGACTCCCTACTACTGATGCATAGGGAATCTTTTACATTTCTTGAGTTTCCATATTTCCTTTAGGGCACTGATTGAGACTGAACTTGTCTCCCTTTGTGACAGGGGTGTTTCCTGATTTGTAATCCTGCATGCCAAACCTTTTGAGTACTTTATCGATATAGTTCCTTTGTGATAATCCGAGAATACCCCGAGATCTATCTCGATGTATCTGGATTCCTAATACAAAAGAGGCGTCACCAAGATCTTTCATCTTAAAATTTCTAGATAGAAATCTCTTGGTTTCGTACAATAAGTCTATATCATTTATGGCAAGCAGAATATCATCCACATACAATATTAAGAAAATAAATTTGTGATACACGCAATCATCAACAACATTCACCTCAAAACCAAACTAGATAATTACTTGATGAAATTTGTAATACCACTAACGATATGCTTGTTTTAGCCCATAAATAGATTTTATCAATTTACAAACTATTTTCTTTGGGTCTCCTGACATAAAGTATTCTGGTTGTACCATATAAATTATTTTATCAATGTTTCCATTGAGAAATGTTGTTCTAACATCCATTTGATGAAGCTCCAGATTAAAATGTGTGGTTAGAGCCATAATTAGCTTAAAAGAGTCCTTCATTGAAACCGGAGAGAAGGTCTCTTTAAAGTCAATCCGATCCTTTTGAGTTTAGCCTTTTGCCACAAGACGTGCCTTATACCTCTCTATATCACCATTAGAATCCCTTTTAGTTTTAAAAATTCATTTACAACCAATGGGTTTCACACCTTCTGGTAACGGGACAAGTTCCCAAACTTTATTGTCTTGCATAGACTTATACTCTTGATTCATTGCTTCAATCCATTTATCCGAATTAGAATCCTCCATGGCTTGACGGAAGTTGATTGGATCATCTTTCATTATACTACTACTTTCTTCATGTTTTTGGAGAAATATCATATAATCATCCGAAATGGCACTCTTCCTTTCCCTAGTGGATCGTCGCAAAGGTGTTGGCTCTTGCGGCATAGATTCTTGAGGATGTTGTGTTTGTTCCTCATGAACAATTTTCTCATATTGTATGGGAGTTGACTATATCCTTTTGAGGTACAGATTTTGCCACATTATTGGCAAATATATGAATCGGATCAGACTGAACCAATTCTTCCTTAAAGGTAAAGTCTTTAACCTTATTTCTCCCCGAAACTCAATATCCTCAAAGAATGTTGCAATACCCGTCTCAAAAATATTTCTTGATTTGGGATCATAAAATTTGTACCCCTTAGATCGCTCAGAATAACCAATAAAGTAACTACTCACTGTTTGGGGTTCCAATTTATTTTTATTAGGCCTGTAAGGCCTTGCCTCAACTGGACAACCCCATACACAAAAGTGTCTTAGACTAAGCTTTCTCCTAGTCCAAAGTTCATAAGGTGTTTTTGTAGTTGCTTTAGTTAGTACTGTATTAAAAATATAAGCTACAGTTTTTATTGCTTCTCCCCAAAGTGACTCTGGCAAAGTAGATTGAGAAATCATACTTCTTACCATGTCCTTAAGTGTGTGGTTTCGTCTTTCAACTACACTATTTATGCTAGGTGACCCAGGCATTGTATACTAAGGGACAATTCCACACTCCTCTAGGTATAAAGTAAATGGTCCCGGACGTTGTTCACCTGAGCCATCATTTCTGTCGTAATATTCCCTTCCACGGTCAGATCTGACGCTTTTTATCCTTTTGCTGAGTTGATTTTCAACTTCAGATTTAAATACTTTGAACATATCCAAAGACTGAGATTTTTCATGTATTAGATACAGGTATCCATATCTAGAGTAATCGTCTATGAATGATATAAAGTATTGTTGACCATTCCATGAAGGTGTAAGAAATGGTCCACGAATATCTGTATGTATCAGTTCTAAGACATCCGTAGCTCTATATGCACTTGATTTCTTAGGATTGGTTTGTTTATCTTTAATACATTCAACACAAACATCTAAATCTGATAAGTCAATGGGATCAAGAATCCCTTCTGACATAAGTCTTTCAACTCTATTTCTAGAGATGTGACCTAAACGTTTATGCCATAATACACCAGAATTTTTAATTTTATGTTTAGTACCTCACAATTCTACATTTAGGGATTCATGATAGGATGCTATAGTGTCAAGTAAATATAGATTGTCATAAGTCATAAGTGAACCAATTCCAATTATATTTAAATTTAAAGACAAAGTAAACTGATTGTTTCCAAATGAACAAGAATAACCAGATTTGTCCAAATAAGAAACTGAAATTAAGTTCCGTCTAAATGACGGTACAACAAAATTGTCTTTCAAATCCAAATAATATCCAATATACAATAACAATCTAAATGTGCTTATAGCTTCCACATCTACCGATTTTTCGTCTCCCACATAAATGCTTCTCTCAGCATTATTGGGTTTTCGGTAGTTCAGGCAACCCTGCTTTGAAACACTAATATTAGTAGTTGCACCGGAGTCTAACCACCAAGTGTTTCTAGGTACTGAAGTTAAATTGACTTCAGAACAAACCAAAGTAAGGAATGTTCCCTTTCTAGCATGCCAAGCATGATATTTGACACAGTCCTTTAAATGCTCAGATTTCTTGCAGAAGAAATAAGTATCATTCTTATTTTGTTTCTTCTGTACTGGACCCTTATCAGCCTCATTCTTTCCAGATTTGTATTTTCTTTTCTTGCCCTTAAAGTTGATTTCGTTAAGAACCAGTACTGAATTGAGGTTAGCAGATATTTTTTACAAGAGAACCTAAATAAGAGAACAACAGACAACCAGAAATTATGGTCATATTTATTACCATAAACTTAAGTAAATTCAAATAATGATTTAACCCATCTCAAGATACCAAGTGCAATATTAATATCTTGTCTTTGGACTTCAATATTAATTGCTAGTGGTAGTCTTGTTGTAATGATCAAACACTGATAATAAGGCATATCAAATGATAAACCCTTCTTTGGATTGATTTATTATTTACATGTATAACTTTATAATTATCACGTGTTTATCATTACATGTATGTATAAAATCCTACTAGTAATTAACCTTCTTTTGGGGCGGGTAATTACCGCATGGATATAAATACATAATATATTTAATATTTTCATGAGAAATGTTATATACGAGAGGTCACTTTGGCGACTTCATACATTAAATTACTCAATCTAATATTAAACAATCACTAATTGAATTTGAACCATATTAGTCAAATTGGTTTGACCTTAATTTATTGATAAAATATGTAAATGCATGTAAATCATTCAATTTATGTCAACAAACAACTTTATAGAACCAATATTATGTTTAAACCAATATAATATTGCAACAATATTATTATTAATTAAATTTGTATATTGTAACAATATAATTAAACCAACATAATATTGCAATAATATTAACTTTACATATTGCAATAACACAATTAAACCAACATAATATGGAACTTTAGATAAAATCCAAAGGAAATTTGGGAAATTTATGCCTTTCAATGCAAAAAAAGAATTTGTATACTGATGAATAGGAAAAGACACGAAGAGAAAAAGATATCTCAGAATTAAAGTGATGTAACACTAGAAAAAGGCATGTGAAGCATGCTATAGCATGATTACATAAAACTATTATCTTTCCTAATGATGATAGAACTAAATCACTTTATAATACTGATAGAAATATCACTAAATACATAAAAACAAGCTTAGATGTTCATCAATCATTGTAGGAAAGCTTTGATACCATTTGTTGAGTTCTTTAACATATAATATATGGATAAAATAACTGTTTTATAGAATCAAAGCTGAATTTTGGTTCAAAAACATGCTTTATAGATTCAAAATATGATTTCAGAATGTTTCCATAAAACTTATTAAATCCACTATAATATGCATGAAATCCTACAACAACTAATAAACATATTAACACGGAAGCGTACTGATAAATCCATTAGAGTATTTTCTGAATTAATCGGTGATTTGATTTTTCAATTGTAGAGTATCCTTAAGAACTTTAGATTTCTCCTTGACGGGTGAAGAAAAACTTCGTTCGATACTGCAACCGGGGACCATAACCTTATTTATAGTTATGATTATATTCATAATTGATGAATCTGCAATTATGCCTCAAGAGTTTCATATTCCTAACTTATCTCGTCATTAAGTTAGAAATATGACTGATGGTATCCACACAATTAATTTTCATAATAATAATTATATTCTTTAACCAAATAATTTTACTTTAATTAGATCACTTTAATTGTGGTTAGTCAAAATAATGACATAACACATTTAATTATACATGTGTGACCCTTAAAATTCTAACATAACAATGTATTAATAACAATTTGCATCTTCCATCATTTTAGTCCAACACCAATATGCTTTTTAAATTTCTATTGGCATCAACGTCAAACTTAATCGATTAAAGTTTTGTAGGTGACATGTTTGTATCAATCTAACTGAATTGGAGCTTACATATCAAACTTAATCGATTAAAGTTTTGTAGGTGACATGTTTGTATCAATCTAACTTGATTCGAGCTTACATGTTGAATGAGAAAGTCACATATGCTTAATCAAATATAAATGTATAAAAAAATAAAATTAAATAAAATTCTTGACGTGATTCTTTTGACACTTTAGATAATTATGAGATAAAACATAAAAATATAATGACCGACATTGAGCACCATGGTTTGATGAGATTTTATAATCAATTTAAATTAAAAAAATATTCTAAGATATAAATAGAATATTCTTTCAAAAATTTATATTAATCAAAACTTACAAGCTTCAACCATTGACCGAATCCTCGACCACCACCTGAATGTAATAGGTGAATAGTTTGCTTTGGAGGTCGGTGATGCAATTGGATGCTTGAGAGGGCATTAAAAATGCGTCAGCCCACTGCTGATATGATTTTTCTTTATTTACAAAATAAATAATGACAGTAATATTTTGATATGCGTTCCCGTTTGCCAATATTTCGAAAGAGATCTTTAGGTGGCGGGAGTGATAACGTTGAGGAGCGTGACTCTGACGTTGATCAGCGACTTGAAGACCCGCTCGCATCCGCTCTCCAAAGACGCGATGCCGTCCTCCGCCGCCCCCAGCCTCTCCAACGCCGCCCTCCGCCATTCCCGCTCCTCCTCTTCTGTCATCACCTCCTCCGGCAAAGCCTTCTTGTTCGACGACTTCGACCTTGCTCTCTCCCTCCACCTCAGCACCGCAGCCGCCCACGCGGACCGACACGTCACTGCCTCTGCCGCCGACGCCGCGGCTATGGACATCTGCGCCACACCGAGGAACACCACCCTCGAGGCATCCGCAGCCGCGACGGCGACCTCCCACATCACCCTGGCGACCTCCGCCTCCTCGGCGTCCGTCACTGCCCCTGCGGCAGAAGCGGTCGGCGGTCTCCTCCTGATCTCCCGGACGGCCGCCGCGAGATCGGCCAGCTCCTTTCCCGCGCGGCGCAGGGCGCGGAGGCAGGGCGGGAGGCGCTGCACGTCGCGGCGGCGTATCGCGACCTGGGCGGCCGCGAGGTGCTGCTTGAGGGCGATGGCAGCGGCACGGAAGGAGCCGTGCGCGTCGGCGAGGCGGAGGAAGTCGTCGAGAAAGCGGTCTGCTAGGGTGGGGGAGCGGCGGCGGTGGCGGCATCGGAGGGGGTCGTGGGCCTGGGGAAGCTGGAGGACGTCGGAGAGCCCCGCAAGGAGGAGGTGAAGTCGGGCGAGGCCGTCGGAGAGCCAGTGGAGAGCAGCGGAGGAGGAAGATGGGGCAGGGGGCCACGACCGGACGGCATGGAGGTCGTCGGCGAGGTGGGTGGCGATGGGGTGGGAGCGGGAGGGGAGACTGATGCATCGGGTGCGGAAGGAGCTCTTGGCGGCGGCGGCGCGGCCCCCTGCAGGCTTCGGGGCCGGAAAGGATTCTGAGCGCCTGAACTTTCCTACAACCCTCTTCTTCTTCTTCTTCTTCTTCTTCTTCTTCTTCTACTTGTTTAGCAACCGCAAGCGTATATAAGATTGAGTGTGTCGGTGTGGGAGCTGCCGATGCACACAGGCTGTGGGAGCTCATTTCTTCGGTGTCTCCATCCCATATTTTGGCCGGCCAAGGTTGACGCGTTGTGGGGTCGACAACACAACGAGAACGCGGCAGTCGCACTACCCGGATATTTCGTCCTATGCTGCAAACACATACACACACACACACCCGCTTCATCTGACACCAACACCCGACCAACTTAACGCGACGCAGAAGCAGGTGCATGCATCGAGGCCCGGGCATCAGAGCCTGGTCAGCCGCGGGCCCCACGTTAATCCACGACATTCGTCACTATTCTCGATCAATCTCCATGGTTTCCGCCGATCAGATCGGGGTACTCTTTTTCGTATTTCTTTGGTTAATATTAAAACAACATCGCAAGAAAAAATGAAATAAAATAATAATAAAAAAAACTGAAGCCTGGGAAATATCACATCATCGAAAAAGCACTTGTATGACGACGTCTCATGTGATTTTTGGAGTTAATAATCTGTTCCATCTTATTCTTTTAAATGATCCATGGATATATAAAATTATTCGCTTGGTGAGATATTCGACACAGTGTGGTGTCACTACCGCTGTGCGGAACTCGGGACACCCACGTGATCGCACAGCCTTGCCAACGTGCCAACCAACGGTTGCATGTAGATGCTTTACTCCATAGTTGGCCGTTGCACAGGTCGGGCAGGACATCCAACATAATATATTATCTATCAGGTCATTGAACTTGCTACATCCTCTTTGGGTTTCACCATCTGTCTGTCTCAAACAAAAAAAAATATTTCATGTTTGGCAACATTACATGTGGATCACACTAGTTCCAATATTGTGGACTTTCCTGCTTGTGTCTATGAATCCATATGCGAGAGACGAGGAACAAATACTTGACACAACATAAATAAATCAATCAATAAAATACTTGAACACA
Source organism: Musa itinerans (assembly GCA_001649415.1). Classification (NCBI taxonomy): domain Eukaryota; kingdom Viridiplantae; phylum Streptophyta; class Magnoliopsida; order Zingiberales; family Musaceae; genus Musa; species Musa itinerans. The sequence continues at coordinate 94,272 of LVTN01000557.1, read as the reverse complement.
AGGAAATCAAACCAACATATTTTCTACGAACCGATAGAAGATAATTCATTATTGTCTCCAAAGGCACTTGATTATTAACATACATAACAGGTTTGTAGGAAACATTTAAGGATTAACTTGATACACTTGACATTACAAGTTCAATATTTTGTATATTCATACATCACAAGCCAAGAGGGTCTCAGACCAGGCATAGCTAACTAAACCTGTGCCATGTAACAACAGCTACCAGCACTCCCTCCTCCCTGCAAGAAAGCAGTCTTAGCTACAGACTTCCTGAAAAACTATGGATCCCAGGGAAATCCAAGCTTGAGTCGCTACAGCTTGGAGGTGGCGAGCTTGACCAGGTCTTTCCTTAATATTTTCCCTGACGGATTCTTTGGAATGGCCGATACAAATGCTACCTTGCGGATTCTCTTGTATGGAGCCACCTATTATTGGTATCACAAATGCAGGACGTATCAGACAAAGCAACTCTTATAATCTGTAGCTTCACTACACTATCATAATAATTGACATCAAAGAGTTCAAACAAACAATCGAATTGTAGCCCGTAAATAAGACCTCACGTATGGAGAGAGAGATCCACATAACCCACCCAACTTACAAAACTTGAATTCATCGGAAATTGTATATATTTCTAATGTGTGGCCCGAATAAGTTTTGAATAGATGATTTTTCCTTTCTGATACTACTTAACCATAGGAGCAATATCAATGTCATTGCATCAAATAGTTGACGGGACGGATAGCATCATTACAGTGCGAAGATGCACGACCTTTCATTCCCTAAATTTCAAGATAAATCGATAGTTGCAGGAAACTACGTCAGATTTACGCTTATATGCCACGGATAGGAAATGTTCTAATGCATATATACCTGTCTCCCTACGAATTTGATCACTTCCTCCTCAGACAAATTGCTCCCATCCTTCCTCACCACATACGCCATTGGGATCTGACCAGCTTCCTTATCCGGATACCTGCATTCATTACAGTACACAGTTTTACCGATCGATTGCGGTGGAATGCTCGACAGCTTGACAATAATTGCTTGATAGAGATTATTACGGTATCACTGCAGCGTCGGCGATGTCAGGGTGTGTCAGCAACAGGGCCTCCAGCTCCGCCGGTGCTACCTAATCGATCAGAGATAAGAACAAACAGCCACCATTTCATCAGATTCAACATGCGTTAGTAACCAGCAGGAGTCGACTCTGTAAGCCGAGTCTTATTACCTGGTATCCCTTGTACTTGATCAGCTCCTTTAGCCGGTCAACCACGAAGAGGTATCCGTCCTCGTCGATGTAGCACAGATCTCCCGTCCTCAGCCATCCGTCCTCCACCAGCGTCGTCCTCGTCGCCTCCGGCTTCTTCAAATACTCTGTAAATAAATCCACCACCAGCGAGCGAATCACATTACCAAACAACTGCTGCTTTCCATTATAACGGCCGTTATAACGGAAAAATTAACACGTTGTTTCACTATTAATCGACAATATCGGAGTCAGTTATATCACTTATGTCCTAAAGAACGTGCTGTAACGGCTGATAACAGCCCGTCATAATAGTTTGTAACGGCTTCGGCGTTGGGCGTTATGACGGATTGTGAGAGCAGGTGGGGCGAGTCGTTTGCGCCGTACCTTTCATGACGTACGGACCGCGAAGCCACAGCTCGCCGGTGCGGTTCACGGGGAGGGCCGCGCCAGAGTCGGGGTCCACGATGCGGGCCTCCGTGTTGGGGGAGAGCATCCCGGCGGTGCCGTAGCGGCGGCTCTCCTCCGCCGAGTCGGTGGAGGCGCCGATCCCCGTTGTCTCGGTGAGGCCGTACCCCTGCAGGATCTCCACCGCGGGGTACTTCTCCCGGAACCCCTCGATCACCTCCCGACTCAGCGGCGCCCCGCCTGAGAGCGCCCGCCGGAGCCGGCCCAGCGGCAGCGGCCGGCTCTGGTTCGCCATCGCCACCAGGATTGGCGGCACCAGCGGCAGGTACGTCGCCCCATACTCGTTGATCGCCCGCACCATCTCCCCCAGCTCGAACTTGGACAGCACCACCACCGTCGACCCCGAGCCCAGCAGCCCCGTGGCGAAGGCCACCAGGCCGAACACGTGGAACATGGGGACGGTGCAGATGAAGGTCTCCGGCTCAGCGCCGTCCTCCAGCTTGAACCGGTTGAGGACGATCTGGACCATGGCGATGAGGTTGCGGTGGGTGGCGACGACGCCCTTGCTGGTGCCCGTGGTGCCGGAGGAGTAGAGCAGCGTGGCGGTGTCGTCCTGGCTCACGGCGCTGGCGGTCCGGGCCGGGTCCGGCTCCGTCGCGATCATCTCGTCGATGGTGGCAACGATCCGGCGGTCGTCCGATGGGCGCCGGCGGTCGTCGAGGAGGACGATTCGGAGATCAGGGGCGGAGGCGAGTTTAGGAATTAGGGCGCGAGTGGTGAAGGCGAGGACAGGGCAGGAGTCGGCGAGCTGGCGGCCGATCTCGACTGGGGTGTTGAGGGGGTTGGTGGTTGTGAGGACGGCGCCGAGGGACATGACGGCGAGGGAGACGACGGGAAAGTGGACCGAGTTGGGGGAGAGGAGGAGGACGACATGGGGCTTGCGGACGGAGAGGGGAGGGGAGGCGAGGGCGGTGGCGACCGCGGCAACGGAGCGCCAGAGGGTGGTGAATGAGACGCGGTGGCCGGTGGCGGCGTCGATGAAGGCGGTGGTGCCGGAGTGGCGGCGGGAGGCGAGAAAGGCGGTGACGGAGAGGTTGGGATCGGCGGGAAGGGCGATGGGCGGCCGCTTGCTGTAGAAGGTCGAGTTCGCGTCGCAGTAGCCGCTCCGAGGGTCGACGCCACTCCTCGAGGACACCATTTTTCCCATCTGCCTTCCGCTCCGCAGTCGTCCCTCTCGCTTTCTGTTTCACGTTTTTCCTTGTATATATATAGAGATATATATATATATATTCTTGGTATCAATAATGGGACGGAAGGAGGCAGCGAGTCGTTCGTTGGAATACGGACGTGTTTAACGTGGGAATGGGACGAGTGTAGTCGCCACAATGGACTCCGTCAAATTAAATATTTCTTTTTTATTTTATCGTAGTCAAACACGCACAACATGTGGCCTTTAGGCTCGTGACAGGATTAGGTTGGAGACTCGACGGGAGTTTTCGATTGGGATGGAAAACTCGGGCTTCGTCTTTTTGTTGGTTCGTAACCCGACTACCGAGCAGGTTAGGCCATGATGACACGGCGCTCATCGAGTGAGCGAGAGGGGCGGGTCCCTTTTCGTTCGGATATTAGAGTGACTTGGGTCGGGGCGTGCAGTGTGGGAGAATCTGACGCATTCGGTCCACCTTTTGGTGACGGCTGTCGATCGTACTGTGAGTGGAGGAAAAGGTTGACGCAGACGCACCTCATCGTGACATGTAAGAGGTTGACTGAGTGACTTTTTTGTTTTCACTCTGCCATCTTCATCGTCCAATTCCTTTGAGCCTCTAATCCAATCCGTCCATTCATATAAGTCCCGCACGTGAATGGGCCTAGAGTTATAAACGATTGGATTGGATGTGATTGATTGAAGAAATCTTCTTTTGCTTGTACACTGTGTTCCTTGTAAAAGCATAGTATCTTAAGATCTTGCTCTATCTATTAATATGCATCCTCCAAAATCAAAAGGGCAAATCTTGTGGATCAAGCCCAATATGTCGCTTACCCTTTTTTTAAAATAAAGTACTTAACATGGTGGGACTGTTTGTTAATGGCGATTTATATGAAAAAGCCCTTTTTTAGGGATAATATCTGTATTTTTTATTTAATATATATTTAAATATCTTAAATACCTCTCATGAATATATTTTTCTTTATTTGTGGTGATGGTAGCATTTCTAATTGTAGTCACTTCTTTCTCCAAGCGGGCATTGTTAGTGATTTCGGAGCTCTCTTATTTTCATGAGATCTTGTTGTTTCAATCACATCATAAGATATTGTCGCTTTGACCCTATTATTTCTATCCCATTGTGATCGTCTACTTTCCTTCCACGAGGTTTTATCGTTTTTACTCTATCATGATTACCTTTGTCTTGTTGTGAGCCCCATCACTTTAATCCTATCGCTTTCACTTAGTCGGGGTTATCTATATGTAGGGGCTTTTAAGGTATTAGAAAAAAATAAAAACAAAAACCAAATATGGAAGAGGTCATCCTAAAAAAATTAAAAATGAGAAACTTTTTTAAATAAATTACCCTTCGTTAAGCTTCTTTATTATAGATATTCTTTTCAATCTATACTTGTACATAGATTTCTCTTGGCATCTTATACTTCCATTTCCGATTAATAATCATGCCAGACTCCCTTCTCCTATATGGCAGAATCTTTGGCTCTTTTGAAAGTTACGTTGTGCCTATTGGGCTAGCAGCCCACAAATTCAGCCCATAATGGGCTTGATTAGCCCACAGCCCACACCTCCTCTTAACCTAACCCTAGATCAATATAAGGGGGGTGTTGTGGTTGCGTTTTGTAGAGAAGGTGGCTGCGTTTTTGGGAGAAAAACTATAGCAATGAGGTGATCTTTGCAGCAACAAAGAGAAGAAAAAGGTAGAAAAAGAGAAAGAAAGGGAAGAAGACAAGGACAACACAGAGAGACTGTTCTCAATCATCTAGTAGTGTTCTCATCTCAGGTTAGATCAAATCATAGTAAATTCTTACTGTGATTACTTGGGGAGAGTTAGAGAGGATTTAGATATTGTGCATAGTGACGTGATCCTTGTATCCCAGTTATTCTCTTATGATTGTTGCTAGGGTTTTGGGCAAGAGATTGTTGCTAGGGTCTTGCTCTATCTATTAATATGCATCCTCCAAAATCAAAAGGGCAAATCTTGTGGATCAAGCCCAATATGTCGCTTACCCTTTTTTTAAAATAAAGTACTTAACATGGTGGGACTGTTTGTTAATGGCGATTTATATGAAAAAGCCCTTTTTTAGGGATAATATCTGTATTTTTTATTTAATATATATTTAAATATCTTAAATACCTCTCATGAATATATTTTTCTTTATTTGTGGTGATGGTAGCATTTCTAATTGTAGTCACTTCTTTCTCCAAGCGGGCATTGTTAGTGATTTCGGAGCTCTCTTATTTTCATGAGATCTTGTTGTTTCAATCACATCATAAGACATTGTCGCTTTGACCCTATTATTTCTATCCCATTGTGATCGTCTACTTTCCCTCCACGAGGTTTTATCGTTTTTACTCTATCATGATTACCTTTGTCTTGTTGTGAGCCCCATCACTTTAATCCTATCGCTTTCACTTAGTCGGGGTTATCTATATGTAGGGGCTTTTAAGGTATTAGAAAAAAATAAAAACAAAAACCAAATATGGAAGAGGTCATCCTAAAAAAATTAAAAATGAGAAACTTTTTTAAATAAATTACCCTTCGTTAAGCTTCTTTATTATAGATATTCTTTTCAATCTATACTTGTACATAGATTTCTCTTGGCATCTTATACTTCCATTTCCGATTAATAATCATGCCAGACTCCCTTCTCCTATATGGCAGAATCTTTGGCTCTTTTGAAAGTTACGTTGTGCCTATTGGGCTAGCAGCCCACAAATTCAGCCCATAATGGGCTTGATTAGCCCACAGCCCACACCTCCTCTTAACATAACCCTAGATCAATATAAGGGGGGTGTGGTGGCTGCGTTTTATAGAGAAGGTGGCTACATTTTTGGGAGAAAAATTGCAGCAACGAGGTGATCTTTGCAGCAGCATAGAGGAGAAGAAAAAGGCAGAAAAAGGAAGAGAAAGAAAGGGAAGAAGACAAGGACAACGCAGAGAGACTGTTCTCTATCATCTATAGTGTTCTCATCTCAGGTTAGATTAAATCATAGTAAATTCTTACTGTGATTACTTGGAGAGAATTAGGGAGGATTTAGATATTGTGCATAGTTATGTGATCCTTGTATCCCAATTATTCTCTTATGATTGTTGTTAGGGTTTTGGGCAAGAGATTGAGATTTGTATATTCATTATTCTCATAGTAGATTATCTCTAGTTTGCCCCGTGGTTTTTACCCTTCACATTGAAGGGGTTTTCCACGTATATCTTGGTGTTCTATTTGATTGTGGTTCCATTTAATTCCGCTGCATGTTATGGTCTACTAGTATTTGTTCATATACAAAAGTTATTTCTCTTTATATCCCATCAGTGCCATGTATGAGAAGAAGGCTATGGATGAGCATAGATTTTGTTTCCATTGGCAGTAGAAAGTTACATTTTTGAGTGCCATGATACCCAAGGATTTTGTTCCCCTGACCCATTGAAAGTTCCATTAGACTCTTTCGAAAATCCATTGGATTAATATGCCCCCTTGATCTGTTAGGCTTTGTTATTGAGGATATTAAATCTCTCCTCCTACATAGGTTTTGTCTTTCTTCGATTTCTGGATGGCCCAGGGCTCCATTTTTATCCACAAGCTCTCACCGAATCCCTAAATGAAATAGAAACAACAACAAAATTAACACGCTACACCTTCTCCGAAGTCTTTAAATGATGAGGCTGTTTAGCATAGAACGTTACATGCTGTATTCATTAGATGGTGTTTGGGCCTTGTGCTGACTTCGTTTCGTTGCGGAGGTGTATTCGCTTGTTGTCTATCATCATGCTTTATTCATGTCTCTCACAACCCTCGTTTGTTTTATATTAATTTTTGATCCATGATTTAAGATGCTCAAGGTTAACGTACATAAATAAAGTATCATAAGGTGATATGGAGAACATCAATGATATTCCAATTAGCTTAATATGGTTTAGATCATGTGTGCAAAAAAACTCGACGTGATTGAGTGATAGAAGATATGTTTTGTTAAAATTTATTGATATGTTCTTCCTATTTATATATGTTAGGAGGAAGGATTTCCCTTAACAGCAAAATTTTCTCGTATAGTTGGGGAAATCTTATATGCTATTATGCCCCCGCAAGATGGTGTTCCTATCAAGGATATCGATCTTGGACCGATGCAATGAAAATAGTTTATGGGCAAGAGGCTTCGTGAGTGAGTCTGCTAGTTGATTAGCCATATGTACAGAAGAAACACGTAGTTGATGTCGGACAACTTGATCTCGTACAAAGTGAAAGTCGATGGCAATATATTTCGTGCAGGAGTGAAATACTAGATTGACGGATAGATAGGTAGCTCTGACATTATCACAATATATTATAGAAGTAAGAGTAGAGTCGATGTTGAGTTTCTTGAGCAGATTCATGACCTAATTGAGTTCTACAGCAACAGTAGCGATGACATAGTATTCAGCCTAAGTTGTAGATTGTGCGATTGTCTTTTACTTTTTAGAACTTTAACTGATTGGATTAGCTCAAAGAACAATAAATTACCCCGATGTGGATGTTCTATCATCAAAGTTTTATAGCCAATTAATATTGACAAAGGTATGGAGATGAACTGAAGAGTGTTTGCAGAGAAAGATACCATGATTAAGGGTCCCTTTAAAATATCGTACGATTCATTTGATTATAGACCAATGTGTAGTAGATGGCCGATGCATAAATTATGATAATTTATTGACTGCAAATGAGATATTTGGATGGGTAAAAGCTAAGGAGCTAACTATTTATCGGTATTGAGTGGGTTTCGTAGCAAGACTTCCATCATATAATTTGAGCGATTCACTAGTAGAGAGGGGAGTTGTAACATCTTTTGCATCCTACATATTTTTCTTTGATAATAAATCTTGAATGTATTTTCTTTGCGATAAGAAGAGACCTTAAAATGTATATATTGCTTCCACTTCCAAAAAGTAGCTCAAGGTTCCTAGATCTTTGAGGGAGAATCGATTTGTCATTTTCTTGATGAATGTTTGGATCTCGATAGAATTATTACCCATGACAATAATGTCATCCATATACACCAAAAGATATATTGTGCCTTCATTTTGTCATCGTAAAAATAATGAGGTATCAGACTTAGAGTTGATAAAGCAAATTGAAGTAAAAAATGAGCCAAATTCGGTGTACCAGGCTCTTGGAGCCTGATAAAGTCCATAAATAGTTTTTTGTAATTTACAAACATGCCTTGGATACTGAGGATAGATAAAAACCAGGAGGTTGCTGCATAAAGACATCTTCAGTTAGAGTCCTTGTAAAAATATATTGTTAACATCCAATTATCGTAATTGTTAGCCGTTAGTGATAGCCAAACTCAGAATAAGTTAAATTGTTGTGGGTTTAATAATGAGACTAAATGTTTATGTGAAGTCAACACTATGTCGTTGATGAAACCCTTTGGCGACTAGACGTGCTTTATATCTGACAACGAATCCATTTGGGTTCCACTTAATTCGAAAGACCCACTTACACCCGATAATATTTTGTGTGTGATGAAAGGATACAAGGTTCCATGTTGAGTTATAGAGGAGGGCATCATATTCTTTACACTTGGCTTGATGCTAGTGTGGAGATTTTTAGGCTTGAGTGAATATAGTGGGTTCAATGGTCTTAGGTGAGGATTTTGTGATAGCATGTAGATCAAGGACTTGATGTGATTTAAAAATATTACTCTTAGAGCGTGTTGTCATTGGATGTCAAGAGGCTATGGGATTGTAAGGTTTTGTTGTTAATACAAGCGGTGGAGAGTCATTAACACGGGCTGGGTCAAGCTGAGGTAGTTTAGTGTCACTGGGTCTAGAAAGAGGTAAAGACAATGGTTGTATTTCTAAATATATTGCCTCATCAACGGGAGAAACTTGAGAAAAAAGGAGTGGAGAAGAAATGGAGAGAATGGGCAGCTGCTGAACTAGAGTAGTAGTAGAGTGTAGATCATGAGGGGAAGAACTGGATGGTGTCATAGGAGACTCGTCCGATAGGATCAAAGGTATTTTTCAGTGATAAATATTTGTTGGAGTGGCTTCAAGGTAGGTGACTCATAGTTTTAGAAAAGAAAGGTAGACTCCACAAAAATAACATGATATGATATAAAGACTTTATGAGTTTAGGGCTTGTAGCATCAGAAATCATTATGTTCAAGAGAGTAAGTATCCTATGAAAACGTGAGACTTAGATCTTGATGTTATGTTATGGGAGGCATAAGGACGTAACCATATATAACATAGATAGCATACGATGTTTATATGAAGGTTTGGAGGTTTATAAAATAGTGTTTCAAATGGAGATTGATATTGTAAGATTGGAGTAAGCATACGATTAATAAGGTAGACTATAGTTTGAAAAACTATCAACTAAAAGGTTAAAGGCATGGAAGCTTGATGTAGAAGTGTGAGACCAGTTTTAAATATATGCCAATATTTGCATTCGGTACAGCTAACTAGTTGAGGAGTATATGAGGGTGACTTGAGGTGTTGTATACCATAAGCTGAGAGATAGGATGTTAGGGCTTGATATTCACCTCCACCATCATAGTAAATTGTTTTGATTATAGACTGAAAGTAGTTCTCAACTAACTTTCTAAAGTTGGTAAAGATTGTAGAAACTTTATATTTACGGTTAAGATGATATAACTATGTACTTAGTAAAATAATCTATAAAAATGATATAAAATCTGAATTTGTCAAAAGAAATGGTTAAGGCAGGGCCCTAAATATCAGTATAAATAATTTTAAATGGTTTCAAGCAGGATATGGAGGATATGCCAAAGGGTCATCTATGACTTTTATTGCTAAAACAAGTATCACAATGAGTTATAAAGCTACTTGATTTAAAAATGAGATATTGTAAGACTGGAGTAAGCATACGATTAATAAGGTAGACTATAGTTTGAAAAACTATCAACTAAAAGGTTAAAGGCATGGAAGCTTGATGTAGAAGTGTGAGACCAGTTTTAAATATATGCCAATATTTGCATTCGGTACAGCTAACTAGTTGAGGAGTATATGAGGGTGACTTGAGGTGTTGTATACCATAAGCTGAGAGATAGGATGTTAGGGCTTGATATTCACCTCCACCATCATAGTAAATTGTTTTGATTATAGACTGAAAGTAGTTCTCAACTAACTTTCTAAAGTTGGTAAAGATTGTAGAAACTTTATATTTACGGTTAAGATGATATAACTATGTACTTAGTAAAATAATCTATAAAAATGATATAAAATCTGAATTTGTCAAAAGAAATGGTTAAGGCAGGGCCCTAAATATCAGTATAAATAATTTTAAATGGTTTCAAGCAGGATATGGAGGATATGCCAAAGGGTCATCTATGACTTTTATTGCTAAAACAAGTATCACAATGAGTTATAAAGCTACTTGATTTAAAAATGAGAAGGGAATAATTAGAAAGTAATTTCTATTAGATAAGGGACGAGGGATGACCAAGATGATGATTCCACATATCAATTGGAGTTATAACCGAAGAGTGAATAGTGGGTTGGGTTATTTGTGGAGCTGACGACCATTCGTAAATGTTGCCTCTATTCTGGCCTTGGACCAAGGATTTCCCCATGCTCAAATCCTTGACAAGAAAAGAGTTATAAAAGAATTCAATTGAAGTATTATTGTATTTGCAGAATTCAGAAACGAAAATGAGGTTTTATTTAATGTGAAATGCACATAGAATATCATCGAGTGTAAAAGTTACGATATGTAAATTAAGCATCGTGGAACCAGTTTGAGTAATATGAATTTCTTTACCATCATCGATAATGATATCTTTATTTTCACCATAATTGTTATGGATGGACAAGTTCTGAAAATCAGATGTTATGTGATGAGAGATGCCAGAGTCCACATTCCAATTAGGTTGACTAGTAGCTGGAGTAGTTATGAGATTCACCTAAGGCCACCGTGATGGAGCAGGGAGTCTGGGTCGAGACCGACAGACTTTTGTAGAATGTCCGACTTTATCACACAATTGACAAATGACTCTTTGTTGGCTTGTGAGGTCAGGATGCTAGGGCTGATGGTTGTTGGAGTTGCCACCTTGATAGAAATGTTGATGATACAGATAAAGAGGGGTTTGTTTGGGACCCATAGAGTTAAGAGACATCTTAGTCAAATCTTTGTTGACGTCCTTATTGTACTTGTTACTCTTTCTCTTGGACTTATGACTGACTTGAGTTGTGATGGTTGGTCTGGGCAACTTGTCCTTGCACTTTAAATACGTCTTATAGTCAGTTAACTTGTCATAGAGTTCTTTGAATGATATTGATGAGTTACGTGCCCGAATTACGGTTATCAATTCCTTATACTCGTCTTCTAGGCCATTAAGAGTATGGATTATGACTTCTTCGTTATAGAGGGAATGACCTATCAAAGTCAAGTCATCGATGATAACTTTAATATTTTGTAGATAATCAACAATGGTACTTTCCTCTTGCTTTATTTTCATTAGACTGGATAGAAGACTGAGCATGCGAGTACGTGAATGATTTGCTAAGGTTGTTTGTAGCTTGTATCATGCTTCTGCAGTAGCTGCACATGAAGATATCAATGGGGCGATGGATCCAATGACTAAGGCTTGGATAGCTTGGAGGATGAGATGATATTGACATAACCATAGTTTGTGAGCTGGATTTGATACTGGATTGGATTCTCTAAGGATATTGATCATTGATGGTGGACAACTAAAAAAGTCATCGATATAGCCTAGCAAATCGTATCCAAATAGGAGATTAGAAAACTAAGCTCGCTAAGATACGTAATTGTCGCCTTTCGATAACTTGAAAGGGATTAGTGTGGCAGCATTGATGGCGATAAGTCTTATATGTAGAGAAATACTATGATTCCTTATAGAAACAGTAACTAGAATGTTAGACATAGATGATGATGATATTTTGAGGATGTGTACTGATCCGAGGGCTCAAGATGGGAGTTTACGATAGAACAGTAAGGAATTGATTCCTGTACTAGCTAATTTGGTTGTGCAGCAGGAGGGATACAAAGCAAAGTTGTAACTCTCCTTTCTGCAAAATTTGTAGTGAAGGATCTGAGCGGTGAAGATCTTGACCACAGATTGGGAAGTCAGCTTTGGCTGGGATCTTTATCGAAGAAGGGGTTTGGGTAAGCATTTCTCAGTAGGTTGAAGGTGCGACATGTGATCAGAGAATCACAACCACTAGAGGAGGAGAAGTAGCAATAGATTATAGCAGAGTTCTATCAATGAAGAGCAGCACTCATGAACGCAGCACTAGAGGTGCCATAGCAACGCATAGTGGTAGCGGAAGAAGACAGTTGACATTAACCGAGGAGGAAAGTGTTGATCTGATCAATGTCACCGAAGGTGGTAGATCCGGGCCAGACCAAAAGTTCCTTTCGATTCTATCATGGCAAGGAAGATGATGTAGTGCTTACATCACTTGCACTTCCCTTGGGATCGTCGTTCGCAGGGAAGAGAGAAGAAAGAGGGATGTTGCACCATGGGAAAGGGGTCACCCTGTGTATGAACGTAGGTTGTCAGTCATCGAACACTGACTTGGGAGAGAAGAGGAGAAATAGGGGAAAAATCTTTTGGGAGAGGAGCCTTTGGCAGTGGAAGTCTTTGGCTGTAGTCTGCCACAGCGATCACTACAATATGTGAGAGATTTGCAGTTCTTGTCGTAGATCTGTGAGAGATCTACAAGTTTGTGGTGGTATAGTATTGCGGCTGCGGCTTCAGAGAGTTGTAGTGAGGAGGGTTAGCAATGATAGATGCCACCGGAGGGTTGCTTCTCGGTGTACATCGGGCCGGAGAGGGAGTGATTCATGGTCCGCATCAAGTGCGGCAACCACCTGCTGTTCCAGATGCTACTCGACGAGGCGGAGAAGGAGTTCGGGTACACCGTCGCCGAGCCACTCGAGCTCCCCTACAACATCGAGCTCTTCCAAAGGGTGCTGTGCGAGGTGGAGCAGGACGCGACAGAGCTATACTCGCCTCAGTGCAACTTCGCCAAAGGCCACACCTGGGGCACTGTTGTAGTGCAAGATGTGATAGTCGATGAAGAAGAAGAACTAGTCTTGGCAAAGTGTAGTAGTGTCAACGACGCTCTGGAGGAAGACAGGAGACTAGATGGCTAGTTGCCAGGGGAAAGGAAGAAGCGTGAAAGATTGTCGAGAGGAGGAGCGAGAGTCTTGCGCACCACTCTGATACCATGAATAAAAGATATGTTTTGTTGAAGTTTATTGATATGTTCTCTCTATTTATACAGATTAGGAGGAAGGATTTTTCTCAACAAAGCAGCGAGATTTCTTTCGTGCAATTAGGAAAATCTTATCTGCTATCACTGAGGAGGTACCTCGAGTGCCTCGATGATCAATCCACATAAAGATCAAGATCAAGTGAGGTGCTCGAGAAGATCCATCTGACACTGTAAGATAATTCTAAGATGAAAATTTGAGTCATAAGTGAATTGGTGGACTTTCATGTTGTACTTGACCCAAGGAAGGAACATTCCTCCTTGGATTCTGTTGGTGTAAACAACTTTATGCCGTGGCCTTGGGGTCGGCACGACTTGGTTCGGGTCCGAATGGTCGGGGGGCTTGCTCCGGGTCCCTTGGGGTTTGCTGGTATGGCCGGTCGAATGCGTCGGATCGCGTCGGCGCGTCTCGCGGGGACAGGTTCCTCTCCTCGTCCTAGTGGAAAAGTGGCTGCGTCCCTCCACCTGCACACACGTCGGGTCGGTAACTCGACCCGACCCCTCCGACGATCAAGTTAATAAGTGGAGTTAAAGGGTGTGTCCCCTCTCCCTCCCACCATCAAGCCAGATGGAGTGAAGAGGTCTCTTTGTGTGTGTTGGATCCCCCTTTTCTCCTTAGGAGCGGGGCTTTTATAGGGTGACTCACTGTGTCTGATGTGCCTGTTTTGCAGGGAGCAGGATCGTATTCCTGGAAACGTCTGACTGCAATGTTGGCGTGGCGTGAGAGGTCGGGTCCGAACCGGTCGTTAATGTGCCTCGGTTGGCGTTCCGGACTGTTGACCAGGTGCTGTCAAGTCCACCGAAGCGCGGGGCGTCCTCTGAGGTAGCTGATGTAAGCCTGAGTCTTATCACCATTATTATCCTCATTATATTCCCCCCCCGAAAGAAGCCATGCGTCGGCTTGTATTCCATGCTCGGGAGGGTCCGAGGCATGGCTTGTATTCCATGCAGTTAAGCCTGCCAGTTGGCTGCGAATCCGTTGGCGAGTTTGAAACCGAAGAGTGTGGCTCGGAGAGACTGCGGTGGCCTCAGACGATTGGAGGCCGCGGAGCGCGTCTCAGGCGAGCAGTCCGCACAGAGGAGGTGGTCTCGGGTGACATGAGGCCGAGGAGCATGTCTCAAGCGGGCAGGCCGCGCAGAGGAGGTGGTCTCGGGC
>LVTN01000557.1:62294-72874 GCA_001649415.1 Musa itinerans | reverse complement strand
GCCTCCCGGTCATCCAGGCCTCGGCAGCGATGAACTGGTTTGCCCGCTAGAGCATCTCGAGTACTGCAGTGGGGGGTCGCTCCACGAGAGACCAGAAGAATCTTGAAGGTCGTAGGTCTATCATAAACGCCTGCATTAACAGAGAGGGGTGAGCGTTGGCCAGCCCCCGAATCTGTGTAGTAAAGCGATTCACAAAATGGGAGAGGGGCTCGTCCTCCCTTTGGTTGAGTCCGAGGAGCAGAGCGACGGACGGCTTGGGCTGTGCGTAGGCCAAGAAGTGGAGCTCGAAGTCCTTGGCAAGCTGATCGCGCCGGTCTTCAGGCCGCTGTACCATGCACGGGCTGACCCCCTCAAAGTCGTAGGGAATGCCCTGCACATCAAGGCATCAGAGGTTCCATACAGCGCCATTTGGGCACGGAAAGCTACTACGTGGTCCGCAGGGTCAGTGGCGCCATCATATGCGTCCAGGGAGGGGAGTCGGAAGTTGGGAGGAATCGTCTGATCCCGTATCTCGAGCACGAACGGGGATCCTTGGGGTGTGTCCAGCTCGAGCTCTCCCCTTGACCTATGAACTTCCTCCTGTACTTCGCCGAGCCGTTGGCTAACAAGGCGTAGCTGGGCTCGTAGGGAGTTCGTCGAATCCGAGGACGGCGCCTCGGGTTCGGGGCGCGCCCCCGGGCCCGCCACCGCTTGGTTTCCGAGTGGGGCCGACCGATCCCGAGGCGAAGTAGGGAGCTCGAGAAATGGCGTGTGAGCCTGGGTGGGCGGCTCCCGTTGCCGCAACGGTTGGGTCGCTGGCGGATGTGCCGGATGAGAAACTAGTGGGAGGACGGTTTGTACCACATCCGTCAGGGTCCGGACTTGATGAGCGAGGTCCCGAAAGGCCTCGGACGACACAGGCGATGGGCCGGCGGGGGCACCTTCGGGCGGGGAGAAACCCGGGTCGTTGAACAGTCGCCAGTAACGCTCTGACGTCCTGGCGAGGCGTTCATCTCGGGGTCCATCATGCAGCGGATGCTCTTCCGATGTATCGATCGGGTGCGCACCCTCGGCCGTGGGCTCAATTGAGTTGGACGGCTAATCCCTCGACATTCGGGCCCTCCTTCTAGCACCAAAATGTTGGTGTAAACAACTTTATGCCGTGGCCTTGGGGTCGGCACGACTTGGTTCGGGTCCGAATGGTCGGGGGGCTTGCTCCGGGTCCCTTGGGGTTTGTTGGTATGGCCGGTCGAATGCGTCGAATCGCGTCGGCGCGTCTCGCGGGGAGGGGTTCCTCTCCTCGTCCTAGTGGAAAAGTGGCTGCGTCTCTCCACCTGTACACAGGTCGGGTCGGTAACTCGGCCCGACCCCTCCGACGATCAAGTTAGTAAGTGGAGTTAAAGGGTGTGTCCCCTCTCCCTCCCACCATCAAGTCAGATGGAGTGAAGAGGTCTCTTTGTGTGTGTTGGATCCCCCTTTTCTCCTCAGGAGCGGGGCTTTTATAGGGTGACTCACTGTGTCTGATGTGCCTGTTTTGCAGGGAGCAGGATCGTATTCCTGGAAACGTCTGACTGCAGTATTGGCGTGGCGTGAGAGGTCGGGTCTGAACCGGTCGTTAATGTGCCTCGGTTGGCGTTTCGGACTGTTTGACCAGGTGTTGTCAGGTCCACCGAAGCACGGGACGTTCTCTGAGATAGTTGACGTAAGCCTGAATCTTATCACCATTATTATCCTCATTAGATTCGATAACAAGTCTTGCGGTGACGCATTCTATGCATATAGCAACTTTTGTATGTATATAACATTCAGACATTCCCGATGCATGGTTTTTACTGTGAGATAAAAGGTAGCATATATAAATCAGAAAGGAAAGTAGATGTGGTGGAGACATAAGCATGAGATGTGGAGTGCATCAACAGGAAGATATGAATCAAACTTTGCAGCGGTGAGAAACTTGAGATCAGCAATCGAGTCTCAGGACTCAAGAAAACCATGGCCTTGGATAGATTTTATAGAGCTAAATAGGGCCACTCGATTGCTTGGGACAGCAAAATCTGTCCAACACAATGTTAGATATTGTCTGCTCCCTCCTGTGCAAGCAAACAAATCCTCAGATGATGGGTTGGAAACATCTTTGGCTGATTCCTACTGAAATGTTTTCATAGCCAGTCAATCAATGTTTTTAAGTCAGTTTGATGTATTCGATAACATTGCTTATCGAGCTTGCTGTCATCCAATCAATGTAATCTTAATATTTGCCATGTCGATTTATCGATAGTATGTTCATAATTGAGAGAACAAGAATTTATAGAAGCATAACATGTGATCCGTTTGCAACCTACTCTTCCATCTTCAGATCAACCAATTATTTGTCTTTGCTATATATTTTCTACACAAGTATTTAATCTTTATGTTCTTTGTAATGCAAAGTTGAGGCAAAGTATCAGTTGGCTGCAAAAGCTAAATTGTTTTTTATTTGTGTGTTTGCAGTGAGGACAAGCATGAACAACCAACTACATTTAATTCAACACAATCTCAGCCACAAGCAGCAGTCCCAGCAATGAAGACGAAGGAAGCAGAGAAGCAAACTCCGAAAGCTACACACCATTCACCAGCGATTCACTCCATCACAAGTGCTCTGCTACCATGACACACTACGTAGAATAAATGATCCTATCGAGACAACTCATGAGCAGGTCCAGTTCAAACCCTTCCATCCACAGTTTCCACATGACACACTACGTAGAATAAATGATCCTATCGAGACAACTCATGAGCAGGTCCAGTTCAAACCCTTCCATCCACAGTTTCCACATGACACACTACGTAGAATAAATGATCCTATCGAGACAACTCATGAGCAGGTCCAGTTCAAACCCTTCCATCCACAGTTTCCACATGCTTAGCGTGCCCGTCATGAACCCTGGACTGCAAACCGCAGCTCGTTCCCTGCAGCACTGGAAAGAACAGATAAGTATAGCCCAAGCAAATCCCCCGCTGTTTATGCAAACATAGGTTCACAGACAACAACGAAGGGGCTTCAGGATTCCTCATCCAGTCCTGCAAGGTAGAAAAGATCAAAGCTGGCGTTTCCAACTGTGCCAGATTTTTCTGCATTAATAGCATGCCCAAATCAGCCGATTCTGAGCCACACATGCTCCGCCACAAACACCAAAACAAACAAGACCAGGAGAAACATAGACACCAGCGTCAACAGCTACGCTTCACCCAACAAACCGAGAATTTACCGGTGATGATGAATGTGTGCAAGCCAAAGATGCATGTCTGACGTGAAGAGTTTTTATCCTCGCTCATAAATATGTGGGGAGCTGCCCCCAAGAAGCCCTCATGGCGTCCTTGGCACGACTTTAAGGGCGTGAGCGGACAGGAGTAAACGCACATGAGCTGCCGGAAGTCCTGAGAAAGATGGTTGGAGCCCGGAGAGCCAGTGATGCAGTGAGAGTGGCCCGCCCCCGAGACGATGAATATTGTACGTGACAAGTCCCCCGCCTCCTACCACTAACTCGGATATGTTCGCACACTCAGCTGCTTAAACCAGGGTGGGTTACAGTGGAAGAATCGTCTAGGAAATGAAGCTCGTTAGCTTCTCAGAGTAATAGATCTCCAAAAGCTGATAAGATTCATGACGAGCGAGCGACGGAATCGACATCTGTTGCAGTGCATAATATGCAGTTCAGTCACAGCAAGGCTGAGTCACGATGTCAGAGGGCGACGACATTCATCAGGAGGACCCCTCACAAGACGACAAGAGGAACAAGTGTGGCTCAGATGATTCCGGCAGTCCTTCTCTGCTAGCAAAGCCACCATACCCCACAGTATCAAAATCGACGCCATCCTTAACACGCAGTGAAAGCAAAGTACAAGGAAGGAGAGTACGGTGCCATTTCACTCGTCTTGTCTACCCATCAGCGTAGCTATTGCGGTGCTTTTCGCTGAGCCTTTTAAAGCAAAGTACAACAAGGAAGGAGAGCACGGTGCCATTTCACTCGTCTTGTCGCTGAGCCTTTCGAATCCCTGAAAGGAGAGTTTACTGTTGGGAGGAGCAGACATTGGATCTGCCTCTCCTTGTCAACTTTCGGAAACGCCATGGATTTCACATGTTGCAGCACCCTCCCTCTTATCCCGGCAAAGTCATAGGCCTCGACGCATCTATTTATAACCAGACCGAGGCACCCCCATTTCCACCACCACCACCACCGCAATCTATGATTCTGTACCTCCTCCTTAATCCACTGCCTCGCCTTTGGATCTACAGGCCGTAAGAGAACCCTCGAGATGGCAGGGAGGAGGTCGAGGCTCTGTCTCTCCAAAGGCAGAGACAATGGCGGTTCTGGCTCTTCCGGCACCTCGCGGGTGGCTCGCAAGGGCCACTTCGCGGTGTACACACGGGAGGGGCGGCGGTTTGTGGTGCCGATAGCGTACCTGAAGAGCAACATCTTCCAGGAGTTGTTCCGGATGTCGGAGGAGGAGTTCGGGGTGCCGGTCGGCGACCGCCCCATCACGCTGCCGTGTGACGCGGCCTTCATGGAGCACGTCGTGGCCTCGCTCAGGGACGCGCGCTGGAAGAAGCCGTGCGCCGCTCCATTTTTCCTGACCAGAGCCTGAGTTCCTCTGCTTCAAGGATATGGACCCAAATTCATGGCTAATCTTTATGATTGGCCGAGGGCCTGTAACTTTGTCGTATTACTAGTTGATCTTTTATCCTACTCCCCGAGGAGTGCTTTCTTGCTATATATATGCAAATGTTGGGATTCAGATCCTGTCACAGTGTTCATGGATGAAGATACAAAGTAGGTGGTGGTCATGTCCCTGTCACAGTGGCTGGAGAAGGGAGTACAAAAGGTCGTGCAAGTCCATGGCGCGAGGGGTGCAGAAGTTGCTGACGGAGATGATACAGTGCTCATGGCCGAAGGAATAAAATGTGACTGATCGATCACAGAAAATGAAGTGTCACTGTGACTATGTTATCAGCCATAGCTGCCACTGAGCCCCAAACAAGAACACAATGGATTGAAAGTACTATATAATATGTATTCACAAATTGGACATCACGTACGATTGTGTACTGAAGAGTTTAAAGTTTTTGTGAATCCGAAAAAATAAAAGAAGGAAGATCATTAAGCAACAAAATTGTCTGGTTTTCTTTCCAAAAACAGGAAAAATAAAAAGTAACATAGTGTTTTGGTTGATAGTCTACATCTATCATTATTAACGTATGCTAATCATACACAATATTGATAACATTAATATAAATATGTAGGTGTCCTTTGTATCAATGTTTGTTTCTGTTTCACAGTCACTCGTTTTGTGTGTGATGCATGAACACATTAATACATACATACATAAATAAATAAATATATATATATATATATATAATATAATATAATATCATTAAATTAATTTATCCAAGGTTCAAAATCAACTTATCAAAGTTTGAGGATTCTAAATCTTATTCAATATATTTTATACTTTAAACATTGGTCTAAGGTTCAAAACCTCAATTGACATATTTTTTTGGAGATATTAATTAGCTCAAATCTCACCTTCATCATATATCATTCATTAAAAAAAGATTAATATGTAGATTTTTTTAAAAACAATTATGTCTAATGTTATGATTTAATAGCACAAAAATGATTTCAGAAGAATTAAGAATAAGTATCACAAATATTAACAAATATTTTTCATTGGATTACAGCAAGTCTCAAAGGCTTAAGGTATTAGGAAATAATTCAATATATTTATTTGCATTAGTATCCTCTCTCGCCTATAATATGATATAATTTGGCCATGTGAATGGCATTAAAGTGCATGATATAAGCCAACGAATCATAAATGCATTTTATACTGATAGAATAAATAAAAAAGGAAAATATATAATTCGATACCAGAATAAATATTTTTTTAGTGAATTATCTTAAATCACAAAATTATCACGAAAGAATATAATATGTACTTATAAATTTTAATAAATTAAATAAAGATTATATCTGCAGCGAAGAATTTGATAAAAAAATTATGTACTCTGTGAAGAATAAATAAATACACAAATGATGGCATTTGTGTGCTTGCTTTCTTCAATTGGAATATACAGCCACCATCATACTCTTTTCCGGTCCACGCTTCACCTCCAAAGTGGAGAGATGACTTGCGGCAATAAAGTTGTGGCTGAATCCAATAATTTTATATCAACGTTCCTCCACGGATTTGGATGATAATTCATAAAAGAAAAAAAATATTAGAGTCACTTGTAATAAGAATAAAATCATATTGTGTGGAATTCGACACATTATTACGGATAAAAAATTTATATCTTAATATTTAATATAATGCTAATGTATATTCGTATCTTTGATTTTGTTCATGCTTTGCACAATATATAAATGGTTGACTTTTATGATCTAACTCGTAAATATAAATTATGTGTAGAAATTGTATAAATGTAAAACTACCAAAAAAATAAGTCATTTATAAAACTATTTTGGGAGTTTTCTTGCTCTGTAGAATAGTGTGAAGTATCAGCCAACATAATACCTAGGAGCTACCTAGGTGGCACATGATTGAATAGGTTTTTAGGGTGATGTCTAGGGCTAGTTTGCTGTCTTATTTTGCAGCAATATCATATGGGCACTTGTGGAGACTTTTGATCGCGATAGACTATCATAGATCCTTTGTCGCATGATCATTCAGAGCTTGTAAAGTTTATAATTATAATTTACATTACCTATCAAGTATTTGGTGAAATTATAATTTATTGGATTCTAAATTAAATGATTCATCTAACATGTCTTCTCTTTTATTAGTCCTTAAAGGATCATAAGAAGTTTCGGAGAGGTTGATTCTTTGCGGACGGACATGCAAGGGTGACATACAACTTAGGCAAAACCAGCTAAGTCCGTGACAAATGGTATTAAAATGGAATAAGTATACTATGAAACACTTGACATGTAAACGTAGAGAACATAGTGGAGCTCCATAGAGAGTAATCAGCATGTGCAAATGTTTCAGGAAAATGGGCGATGAGACATAGTGAAAAAAGTCACTTAAAGGTACGAGCCTATGAGATTAGCATTCAGATGAATGACTAACCCTTCGTATGAAAGGCACTATGAGGATAAGCAAGGTGGAAAGAACATATAGTATACAAAAGTTGAGATGGTTGAGTTCAAGCTATGGCTTGATATTGGTAACCAAACTTGATGGTGTCAAGGCAAGTGGGTACTTGGCAAAGGATGAAATCGTGCAAGGGGGGATGGGTTGCTTGGCGATAGAAAGAGTTATGCAAAGCTCATAGAGATGATGAGAATTACTAACTTGAAGAATTTGGTGGCCATCCTAAGACGATCGAAACTCGATACCATTGAGCATTGAAACTTTCTCTTCGGCATAGGAATGATATGTCCATAAGAGGTTGAAATATACAATAAGTTTAACATGTTACTAGGCCTTGAAAGGTTCAACAGAAACTATATTGGCAAAGAGTAGTAATCTAGCAAGTGCGTTCACCAAAGTAGAATAGTGTATAATTTGTTCAATAAGACAGAGTAGTCCAAGAGGATAGTGGTCTCCAAAACTTCCAGAAGGAAAGAGGCGAAAAGAAAAGTTACTTCAATAAGATAGAAATCCAAGATGAGTAAATTCTAATTCTCCAAAGGGAGAATCATGTACAATAGACTATATATTGAGAAGGGGTATTTCAATACAACAGCCCTATAAAGCTTAATAGATTGAATGAGTAATAAGGAGTCATCAAATAATCTTGCATGAGTTCATGCGTTCGTGAATGCATTGCAAGATCAAGTAGGGGAGAAACCCAAGGCAACACCAAACGAAGATATACTTAAGGTCAATATAGAGATCAGACTCAATAGAGGGCTGACCTGTGGAATGGTGGGCACGAGGGCCACCATCAATTCAATGTAAATTGAGGTGTGGAATTACTTGAGTGGAACTTAGTGAAGTGTCCAAGTTACATGAATGGAGTCGATATAGAAGACAAGACATGAAGTGAAGGCACGAAGCTTTCCTTGGATAGAGGTCAAGGGCATGAACTCTTATAGAGGCAAGAGCGAGGTCATGTTATTCCATGAGTCTCTTATTCTGATGGAGCAAACTCATCTTGTATGATGTCAAAATCAAAGGGAGCTTTGAGGTATATGCACCTTATCTCGATGAAATATGATGGAGGAATTAAGGCAACTCAACATGTAGATGTGAAGTTGGGGTCATAAGGTCTTGGCATAGGGCAAGAGGAAATAGAGGCATGTACTCTTGAGGAATATACCATAATGTTATTCGAGTTACCCCGAAGGAAGTGCACAGTGGAGATTGTGTTGGGGGCAGGGGCTTAGGATCGAGCCAATTGGCACACCAACTTCAGCGAAGTCGATGGACTTCGAGAGCTACTAGGCAATTGACTGTTTTAGAGTTGCACTTTGTTTAGGTGTAACCTGAGAGCAGGTTGATGAAGGTCGATTACCAAAGGAAAGAACATAATCGGAGGTGGCAGAGGCCCTACGATGTGTTGGACGACCATGTTGAATCTCGAATTTTGATTATGAAACCAATTGATAGTGATTATGATCTGATCCGCATTTTAAGTAACGCAGGAAGCTTCGATTAGGGAGAGACAATTAAAGCAGGAAGAATCATATTGGGTCGGAGTGGAACATGTCAGAAAATTGGACGTCGAGCCGGAGGATCGGTCGACATATTGGCAAAAGGCTTCGGGCCATGGGTTCAGGCATTGGGCCAAGAAGAGCAAAAATTGTACTAAGGAAATCGGAGTTGCGGAGGTCAACTGACTGATTGGGCAATAGGCCGCAAGAGAGGACGATGCATCGAAGAATCAAATGAGGCGTTGATGAACCAATAACATGTCGGACAATATTTAATTTAGCTTTATAATAATTGTCTAGATTGAAGTAGGTTTTAGGTGTAATTGGGTTGGAATTAGGTCAACTCAATTATGGGCCAATTGGGCCTAAGTTTGGGCTATGTTGGGCCAAGTGAAAGGCCCAAATAGTGACCCAATAGGTGGAACTATTGGTGGTACAGTCTTTGAGACTATGTCAAGCGGTGGTACCGCCAATCTGGGCGATGGTACTGCGTAGACATAGTCTCCAAGACTGTCAAGTAGTGGTACCACTAGATTGGGTGGTGGTACCGCCTAGTGGCAGGGTGTCAGGCGGTGGTACCGCTAGACTGGGCGGTGTTAGTGTTGTAAGCGATGGTACTGCCCAGCATTAGCGATGGTATCTCTAGTATCCGGAAGACCAAGGATGTGACTAGTTTTGGCTCCAAGTTTGAATTCATTTGGAGCCTATAAATACCCCTCTCATCCCTGGTTAATAAACACAAGCATAGAGAACTTAAAAGTGGGAAAACGCTGTAGCAATCACTGGAGAAATCCCCTAATCTAGTTCCAAAGTGTTGGAAAATCTTTGGGGTGACATCACATGCATAGTGGAAGAACAAAAAATAAAATCTCCTATTCCCAAAGAGATGTTCGTCGTCGTGCGAAGATTGGTGCATAAAAATCCGCAAAACTTAAAACTGCGTATAGAGTAGATTATGTTACCTAGGGAGATCGTATATCCCTGAATCTTTGTAGATCTCTAGGAGAGGGTGAAGGAGGTCAAGCGTCCTCTCTAGCGATGATCCACACAATAGGGCTACGACGACGCTCCTCAAAACTCTAGACCTACTCTGAGGTAGAGAGGGGGAGGAGAATAGGAGAGGCAAGCAAAGACTCTAGCCTATGAACCACTGAATCCCTCATATTTATAGAGGTCCCCTATCAAACCCTAATGGATCCTCCCATATTAGGTATTGTATCTGCATCCAATTACCCAAGCATTTTAGATTAGTGGATCTCTATCCAATAATCTCTATTGGTCTCTTATTGGATCTCGTCCATGGGATCCAATAATTCAGGGGCTTATTGGATATCCAATAAGATAGGGGCTCCGGCGGATATCTCATATTCGAACCTCTACTCATCGCAAGGCCTACCATATGTGTGTGACCCTCTAGGCCCAATATCAAGCTGGCCGTGAGTCATACCTGTCAGAACTCCTTCTGACTCAGTGAATTATTATCTCTATAATAATTCACTCGACTCATCGACTACGGACATACCAGGCCACTACGCCGTAGTCCCCAAACGATACAGGGGAATCCAATCCATTGGACCTATCTATCCTCAATTACCATGTACCTATAGTCCCTCATCCATCTAATATCCCAGAGACCGTATACCAAGTATGGTGTTGTCAGACCCATACGATTTCTACTCGAGTCTCGCTCTAATCGGAATCTCCCGGCGAATTCTTTCTCTCTCAATCCGTGGCCAAGGATTTGTCTGAGCAAGAATACATAAGATATTCCTCTTATGACGTCGAGAGTGGATGATCCTCTATCGACACTCAATAGCCCTCGTAAGGTCGATTGTCACTCCCAATGACCAGTTGTACTAGATCTGAGACATCCAAACCTATAAGTCTGATATCAAAGAGTGGAGCACTCATACAGGGCATCCTTGGTATCTCAAGTCTAAGGACCAAATACACTACTAGGAC
>LVTN01000557.1:2672-61946 GCA_001649415.1 Musa itinerans | reverse complement strand
CTTTGTGCTAGGTTTCAATCTAATCCTAAGATATCTCATCTTAAAGTAGTTAAGAGAATTCTTAGATATCTTAAAGGTACCACTAATATAGGATAATGGTATCCAAAATCCGAAAACTTTAAACTAATTGCATATGTCAATGCGGATTTTGCTAGATGTAGATTAGATAAATAAAGCACATTCGGAACATGTCAATTTTCAGGACATGCACTTGTTTCTTGGTCTTCCAAGAAACAAAACTCGGTTGCACTATCTACAACCGAAGCTCATCACGATCCGATTCCCATTGCACAAATCCAAGGACATCACAATATATACATGCATATATGCAATAGTTAATATAAAGTGATAAATGCCAAAATATAATAAGCAAAAAGATTCTGTGTCAAGTCACACGTGTCATCACTCACGTGATTGGCTTGCTGGGCACCTATGACTAGCATAAAGTTTAGAATTCTATTTAGGGAGGAGTGAATGCTTGTAAAAGATTATCTCCTAAACTTGTGAAAAGGAGAAGAGGGGTGTAAAAGGGTAGTTGATCTTCACCCGTTAAAAGAAGATCGGTAGTGGAAGCTAGTAGTCTCGAGTGAAGAGGAATCAAGAGTTGACGTAGGTCATGACGATCAAACCACTATAAAAATTTGGTTTGCATTTCCATTTTGCTCTTTACTTTCATTGCAAACTGCTTTACATTCACTATGCTTCCGTATACTTTCAAGTTTAACATCTTTTCGAAACGATTTTATCGAACGAGATTTTCGACTCGACGTAATTTTTATCGCTGCACTAATTCCCCCTCCCCCCCCCCCCCTTAGTGTTGACTTGATCTTAACAGTTAGTATCAGAGCATGAAAAGTTAGATTCATTTAAAAAGAAAAATACATTACACATAAAATGATTTTGATTTTAATTAAAAATACTTTATGTTTAATGAAATTATGTTTGATGATTTAATGATGCATAATGATGTAAGACGTAATAAAAATGTTAAAAGTTTTGATACCATACTTAATAATTTAATTATGCATGATGATCGGAAGTCTCAGTGATATTTGTGATGAATCTTATCTTTGTCTATTGGTTTTAAGTGATGATGCATGTTTTGATTTGGTGTAAAAACTTGGGCATGCTCCTAAGAAATCAAATCACTTAAATTGAAACAACTAAAAACAAGAAAGCATTTTTTTGAAAATTTATTTATCTCTATCTTATCGATTTTAAAAAAAGAGATTAATGAATCTATTTATGTTATTTTATGAATCTCTTGAACTATTAAAGTGATTTTGATGATTTAGATTTGAATGAGTTTTATCTAAGATCCCGATGATTGAAGATTTCATATGCATGAATTGAGATCTTTTTCTCCTATGTTTCTTTTTGTCATTTACTAAAGAGAAAAATTATCGAAATGAATCATGAATATTCTTTTGATTATAACTTGAAAGTTTTCGATAAATCAAGATTTTTCATATTTTATTCTCCTACAATTCTTTTTGCTATTCACTAAAAAGGAGACTTATCATATTAAACCATGATGTGCTACTTGATATCTTGATAATTTATGACTTGAGTCTTGTTATATATTATTCCCCTCTTCTTCTTTCTTATTTACAATGCCAAAGGGGCGAAAGAAAATCACTTACATTTTAAGAGATCGATAAATCTCTTTATTTCATTTTGAATCTCTTGAAAGTGACTTTGTTAATTTGACAAATTGAATGAGTTGAAAATAATGATGAATGTTTTGAAAATAAATATTTATATCATGTTTGATGATTTTACATTTTGAAATTATGCATGATGAGTTGAAGTGATGATGGTTTAAAAATATTTATTCAAATGCATGAATCGATAATCTTTTTGTCAAACGAATCATGATTTTTCTTGTGAATTCTTGGAATTATAACATGATATTTTTTATGAATCAAGATCATTTACTATGATTCTTCTTTTCGCTATTTGAGTCATCTAAAAAGAATCATAATTTTTCTCTTAATTTTTCGATATTCACAACTTGAAATTTGGTTCGTAACTCTCTTATATTCATGAATTGTATATCTCATCACCCAATTAATTTTTCTTAATATTATTCATGTGATGATATGAAATTATACATGAAATACTCATAATATTATGTTGATGCATACAAATGAGAAGTTATGATCATGCATGGTAGGATGTAATGTAATTTGACATTTTGATACCATCATAATTTGAAATATTTATGATTTGAAATAATACATGCAATACTATGATTTTTTTGATGAAATGATGCGAAAGTCAATAATTATCGTGTTCTAAAATGATACCTTATGCCATTAAGAATAATATTTTATCTTTGTCATGATTTGGAAATTGATATAATGGGAAAAGAATTACAAAATTATATTCTTCCCTTCTTTTTTACAATAACAAAAGGGGAGAAAAATTGCTAGCTTATATATTTCAAAGAGAAGCAAAGAATTTGCTAGCTTGTACATTTCAAAGAGAAAAACTTGCTAGGAA
The DNA here is from genome assembly GCA_001649415.1 of Musa itinerans. Classification (NCBI taxonomy): domain Eukaryota; kingdom Viridiplantae; phylum Streptophyta; class Magnoliopsida; order Zingiberales; family Musaceae; genus Musa; species Musa itinerans. The sequence goes on along the minus strand of LVTN01000557.1, from coordinate 59,441 downwards.
GCAAAACTTGTTAGCTTGCACTTCTTAAAAGAGAAAAAAGAATTTACTATCTTGAACATTACAAAAAAATACTAGCTTGCCTATCTTAAGAAGTAAAAGTGCTAACTTACAAAATTTGTAATCTTACATATCTTTAAAATTAATGATAATTTGGTAATTATGCATGTTGTAAAGTGATAAAAAATTTACTAGCTTGTATGTTGTAAAACTTGTATATCTCAAAAACTGGCTAGATGCATTCTCCTTTTTTTTTATGACAAAGGGGGTGAAGTATGATGACGATATTAAAATCTTATGCATGATTTTATGATGACATGTTGCTTTAATTTTTTGAATTCAAGAGTTCTATCAATATGACATATTGATAGGGGAAGTTAAGGTTAACTCCGTCATCAATTGGTTGTCATCATAAAAAAAATGAGAGATTGTTGAATCTCATATTTTGATGATGAAACCAATTAATAGTGTTTATGATCTAATCTATATTTTGAGTGACGTAGGAAGCTTCGATCAAGAAGAGATAATTAAAGTAGGAAGAATCATGTTGTGACGGAGTAGAATATGTCAGAAGATTAGACGTCGAGCTGAAGGATCGGTTGACATATCGGCATAAGGCTTCAGGCCATGGGTTTAGGCATCGAGCTAAGAAAAGCGAAAATTATACTAAGGAAATCGGAGTTGTGGAGGTCAGTTGACCAATTTAGCAATAGGCCGCAAGAGATGATGATGCGCCGAATAATCAGACGAGACATCGATGAACCAATGATATGCCGGACAATATTTGATTTAGCTTTGTAATAATTATCTATATCAAAGTAGGTTTTAGGTGTAATTGGGTTGGAATTGGACCAACTCAATTAGAGGCCAATTGGGCCCAAGTTTGGGATATGTCGGGCCAAGTGAAAGACACAAACAGTGACCCAATAAGTAGAACCGTCGGTGGTACAATCTTCGAAACTCTGTCAGGCGATGGTACCGCCCATACACAGCCTCCGAGACTGTGTCAAGTAGTGGTACCACCAAACTGGGTGATAGTATCGCCCAGTGGCAGGGTGTCAAGCGGTGGTACCGCCAGTACCCGAAAGACCCAAGATGAGACTAGTTTTGGCTCCAAATTTGAATCCATTTGGAGCCTATAAATACCGCTCTCATCTCTGGTTAATAAACACAAGCACAAAGAACTTAAAAGTGGGAAAACGTTGTAGTAATCACTTGAGAAATCCCCTCCTCTAGTTCTAAAGTTTAGAATTCTATTTAGGGAGGAGTGAGTGCTTGTAAAAAGTTGTCTCCTAAACCTGTGAAAAGGAGAAGAAGGGTGTAAAAGGGTAGTTGATCTTCACCCATTGAAAGAAGATCGGTAGTGGAAGCTGGTGGCCTCGAGTGAAGAGGAATCGGGAGTGAATGTAGGTCACAACGACCGAACCACTATAAAAATTTGGCTTGCATTTCCATTTTCCTTTTTACTTTTATTACAAACTGATTTACTTTCCCTATGCTTCCGTACACTTTCAAGTTTAACATCTTTCCAAAATGATTTTATCGAATGAGATTTTCGACTCAACGTGATTTTTATCGATGCACTAATTCACTCGCCCTCCTCTCTCTTATTATTGACTCAATCCTAACAGACCACACATGGAGAGATTGTAGTTTGAGTTTATCTCATAAAGATCAAAATATAATGGAGATGTCACTAAGAGATGACATGCTTCATCATAGCATGGTGGAACAATTCAAGGCAATGCGACACACATGGGTCAGGTCCCATGAGAGACTTGATCATACGGAGGTATGAGCGGGAGCTATTGGGAGTTCCATTTCAATGAACAATATGATGACAAAAAGGGCTATGGATTTAAGGAGTGAATGTTATGGTAGCATAGAGATGAGTCTTTTATACATCTATTAAATTTTGTTTCGAATAAAAGCCTTAGTCATTAACATATGAGGGCTATATACTATCAAGGAGGAATTTTGAGTGTAAATACCAATAAGTCCCATGAGAGAGACTTAATCATACAGATGTATGATCGGAGTGGCTGGAGAGTTAGATGACTCTGAAGCTCATACTCGCTTAAGAGAGTCCAACAAGTCAAAGGACAAGATCGAATAAGCGAATGTTGCTACCTAGGATATAAAAGATAACAGAATTAGTACGAGCCCTATAACATGATGATAGAGGCCTTGCATGAGAGTTATAGCATGTCTTTCCATCGACCAAGGGGAACTGCTTGAAGAACACAAATATGAAGAAAATAGTCAAAAGATATAAGAAAGTGATGACGAGTCCATAGGGACTTAGCTACATAAAATCAAGCGTCAAACAGAATGAAGGTGGACTCGGAGGAGTATCATAGTGCTTGAGATGGATCTACCAATCATGAAAAAATGAACACAAATGTGAGGCAATGAATAGTAGAGCCATGGGTGTGGTAGCGCCATGATACCACAAAGGTGAGACTTCCATAGAGTTATTAATCCCTTGATCTCACGGAGGGAGATCGCATGGTCATGAGAAGGGACCAATGAGGTGGAGAATAGAGAAGTAAACTCTAAGTACCGAGATAAGATTGAAGGGTAAAGGCTATAAATATTTGGGAGACATCGAGTTGATATAGGAGTGCACAACCAAGGAACAAAGCAGACAGTATGCAATATTGTACATTTTCTACTTAGAGGAGTAGGCGACAAAAATGATGGAGAAGATGGTACAATCCCAAAGGCGACCAAAACTATTATAGACTTGCTCAAGTCAAGGCAAAATTATACTTTTTTCAAGCAAAACTTCTTGTATTCCAGAAGTTCAATGACGATGAGAAGACAAATCACAGTAGCTAACTTTGGGTGTTTCAGAAGTGTGAACAAAAAGTAGGCTATGGCTAATAAATAGCTCGATGTATAGAATACAACCCTCGAGAAGACAGGCGAAATCGAGTAACCTTTGTCTTCTTAATTCTTAAGAAAATAAGCAAAATCGAGTACCCAAGTTCTCTTATTTATCCAATAGAGGAGCTCTACACATGTTCAAAGACTCTTCGAAGAAAGTGGAAGACAATACTTATCAAATTCTCACCAATTGTGATCTATTATATTAAGAATAGATTGTTTACTTCATTTTTTATCAAAATATCAATTGAAAGTGGAAGTGATATGAACCTACTTAGAGGTGACAACTAAATAAAAGAGGAATCGATAAACAAATTTTACAAAGGAAATACCTCAAATATTTTAAAGTCTATGAGGCAATGCTCATTAAAGCTCCAACAAGCATCCACCCAGTTCAAACAGCGCGAGATGTTTGAGAGACTTGCGCATAATAAGGAAGATATTTTCTTTCTTCTGAAGGATCTATAGCAACCAACAAAGATCAACATAACTCGACTGTGTTGGGAAACCTAGGGCGGCATCACATGCGCAGCGAAATGACAAAAAATAAAAAATTCAGATTTTCACATAAAATAGTTTCTTGTCGTCGTGTGAATCTTGGTGTGCAAAAACCTGTAGAACCGAAAAATCGCGCATATAAGAAAGATGTGTGTTACCTAGGAAGATCGTATATCCCTGAAATCCTGTATATCTGTATGAGAGGATAAAAGAAGTCAACATAACTCGACTGTGTTAGGAAACCTAGGGCGGCATCACATGCGCAGCGAAATGACAAAAAATAAAAATTTCAGATTTTCACATAAAATAGTTTCTTGTCGTCGTGTGAATCTTGGTGTGCAAAAACTTGTAGAACCGAAAAATCGCGCATATAAGAAAGATGTGTGTTACCTAGGAAGATCGTATATCCCTGAAATCCTATATATCTGTATGAGAGGATAAAAGAAGTCAATTGTCCTTCTCTCTAGCGGTGATCCACGCGGCAGGGGCTGCGGAGATGCTCCTTAAATCACTATATAATCCTCCTTTCCACGCGCACCATGGGATCAAGAAGGGATTAGCTTTTCTTGTTGTCCACACACCCCAAACAGGGGTTGCTAGCAATAAAGAACAGTTGGGAGCCAAGAGGCATATTGTAATTAAAGCAAAAGATTAAATATTCAATAAAGATAAGGAGATATAACGTCCATAGAGGCTTCGACGAGGACATCAAAGGAATAAATATGGGAGAATGTCATGGATAAAGCTATAAACAAGGTGTTCAATATAATGCTCATATATGTCTGTGTCATTTAGTTTTGTTCATACTTTGCACAATGTATAGATGGCCTGTAGTAGGCTTGGTAGCTATATTTTTGTTGGCTTATATAGTAATTTTAGGCTTGTAAATATATGTGTAGTCATTATATAGAGGCAAAATTACCCAAAAATAGATTTTACAAGTAGTCATTTTATAAGTTTTCTAGCTCCGTAGAGTGGCGTAGAGTGTCAGCAAGCACATCATCCAAGAGATACCTAGGTGGCACATGGTTATATAGATCTTTGGGATAGTGTCTATAGCTACCTTGTTCCACAGCAATATTATATAGACACCTATGAGAACTTTTCGTTCAAAGTTTGCGTAGTCTATAATTATAATTTGTATTGCTTATCAAGTGTTTGCTGAAATGATAGCTTGTTGGATCCCGAGTTAAACAATTCTTTTAACCCGTCATCTCTTTGCAAGTCGTTAAGGGACGATAAGAAACTTCATGAAGGCTAATCCTTTGTGGATGGATACATAAATGTGTGACACGATTTAGATAAAATCAACTAAATATACGATAATACGACACAAACTATAGAATTAGCTATACCAAATCAATCATATCAACAACGATCGTAATAGAAACTACTACTTAAATCATCTCTGATTCCGAAAATATTACTCTAACCACAAATGATTAGTGAATCTCGGGTATAATCAATTTACTTGCGTAGATCCAAAGCTGTACCTCGATTGCTCGGCTCCACCTTGGCGGTGCTTCAATATTATTTCAGTGGTTTGACCCACTTGTCGGTACCTCGAGTCGGATCAACATGCTTTCAGATTCGATCGAGTCGTTTCCAACACCGATATTATTAGAGTTTTGAGTTTGTGGCTTCCACGACAGCGCATATCCTCCTCTGCTATGTTTCACTACGTTGATGGCGATAGTTGAGGAAGCTTCCTTCCTTTGTTGAGGTCCCATGGCATTCGTTCTCGTTACTTTCAACATCTTTGAGAGGACTTTTCCCCGTCTTTGATGTGGATTACGGTCTTCTAGTCCACACTTCACCTACAAAGTTGAGAAACGGAACCAACAAAGCAGTCAAAGAAGATAAAGGACCTTAAGATGCGTGATTATGGAGGTCAGAATTAGCAAGCCAGCTATCTTGCCAATTACTGTGGCCGTCGTCATCTCACCTCACAACAGATCCGCTTGGCTGACCCATCTCCCAACCAACTCGGTGGCCGTCGTCACGACTCAGCTTAACTCCGGCGACTCACCGGAACATCAGCGTCTAATCTAATCAACATGTCACCACTGTACGTATATCGATAGAGAATATTTCGTATGAACACCAAGATTTAAAAATCCTTTCGATGATTACTTACAATTCACATATCATAAAACAGAGGTCTTCTCATACGATGCAAGCCAAAGCACACACTTAAGCACTTTCTCTTTTTGGGCTTTCCGTGTAAGTTATACAATGTTTTCTTTTTTTAAGATGATGTCCGATATTTTGCTAATCTCGTATATATCCATCGTTGTCATCTGTTGCTTGTCGCCTTCGCATCATCATGAGGCTCCATTGTCTCGTCACCATCCTTGCGAGCCCCACAATGCCTCTTATCATTATTCATGTTGCCTTTGCCTTGCTCGCGAAGGTCTCACGATCGTCCTCATATTCCTGGAGAGGCCTTTGTTGTCACCTTCACCCCATCACGATTGAGCTTTCGAAGCAAGAGACGAAGGGTGGAGCAGTGCTCCACAATAATGTTATGGCGGACAAAGATAGCTATGAGGACAATGACGAGGGGTCTCGCAGGATTAAGAAGAATAGTAATGAGACAGCAAAGATTACGTCTAAGCCTTCATGAGCAAAACGAAGGTGATGAGAACAACAATGAGAGACCTCGTAGAGGCAGCAAGGATGACATCAAGGTCTTCACAAGCAACATGAAGATGATAAAACCTCACAACATGATGGAGGTGACAAGGAACGACAAATGACGAATAATGACAAGTAAAAATAAAAAAATTATCTAAAAAAATAAAAGCAAAGGCACCTTCTAAGAAAAGTCAAAAAAGATGACTTTCCAAAAAAAAATCGTCTTATATATAATTCAGCTAACATGATCAGAATATCCACCAACCTCAGCCTTTCTTTATAGCCACCAGCATCCATTATTTATTACGAGGTTAGTTTGTTGTAGTTTATAGCATTAATTATATCGACAATATTGTCCTTTCCATTTCAAACTCTCATCCTTTAAATGAAAACTCACTTCTCCGTTGTTTGCTGCCGCCAAAGCAAGTTACTTTCATTTCACATTCAGGCTACATCGACCAGCTTATCGGATCCAAATCCGACCCGATTCCTCACAACCAAATCCACCAAGTTATGTTAGACGTATTACTAAATCACCACCTACCACGGCTAATCATCATACCAATGCGATGGCCACATGCTTCAAATCCATCCGGTCTGCTTCCTAAATCCCCAATTCATAATTGGCATTTGACTTCCGGGTCCTCTGTTTCACACATGCTCAGGGTCGGGTTAGTGAGACGAGCCAGCCACCATCCGGTAACCCGGCAAATCCATCAGCGTGATCTCTTCTCCCTATCTGCCACGGCGTCGGGTTCGTCTGATGTGGGAGCGCTTCACTTCCTTTGACCGCGGTGGTTGCCTAAGTCAACTGCCAACAGCCACCGGCAAGCAAAGCATTGGCGAGAAGCTTTTTGTGGTCCTCGGCGGCAGGCGAGCAGCTATGGCTCACCAACCCCCTCCCCCCTTCCGCTTAAATCCTGCATTTCCCTACCAACTCAGTACGACCACGAGGGCAGAAGCAGAGCGGAGGAAGGCGAGCCATGGAGGAGGAGGAGGAGGTGAAGGAGATGAGCGAGCTGCTCTCCATCCCCAAGACCCCACGGCCGCCGATGTCGGGGCCGCCGTCCCAGCTCCACTCGCCCTCGCTCACGAGGTCGCCGCTGCTCCACTCGCCGACGCCCCAGACGCCGAGGCCGAGCGAGCTGCACTCCATCCCCGCCACGCCACGGCCGCCGGTATCGGGGCCGCCGTCGCAGCTCCACTCCCCCTCGCTCACGAGGTCGCCGTTGCTCCATTCTCCGACGTCCCAGACGCCGAGGGCGAGCGAGCTGCACTCCATCCCCGCCACGCCGCGGCCGCCGGTGTCTGCGCCGCCGTCCCAGCTCCACTCCCCCTCTCTCACGAGGTCTCCGCTGCTCCATTCCGCGACGCCACGGACGCCACGGACGCCGCGGTTCGCGCGGACGCCGCTCGCCAGCCCCATGCGCCGGGCCATCGTCAACATGCGGGGGTACCTGGAGGACATCGGCCATCTCACCAAGCTCGACCCCCACGACGCCTGGCTCCCCATCACCGAGTCCCGCAACGGCAACGCCTACTACTCTGCCTTCCACACCCTCAGCTCCGGTATTGGCTTCCAAGCCCTGGTTTTACCCCTCGCCTTCACCTTCCTCGGCTGGTACGTACGATTCCTAAAACACAGACGCCCGTGCTCGATTCCCAGACATCACTAAGCCTTCGCTAATTTTCTCAGGACATGGGGAATTCTGTGCTTGTCCGTGGCATTTGCCTGGCAGCTCTACACGCTCTGGTTGCTCGTCCAACTCCACGAATCAGTCCCCGGAACTCGCTACTGCAGATACATGCACTTGGCGGAAGCCACCTTCGGTGAGCTGAGCCTCCCTAACTCGCACTTCCGACCCATCACTTCGACGGCCGCATCACCCTGCTGCTTGCTGTGTATCTTCTCAGGTGCGAAGCTGGGGAAATGGCTGGCCCTGTTTCCAATCTTGTATCTCTCTGCTGGGATATGCACTGCCATCATAATCGTGGGCGGGGGCGCCATGAAGCTCTTCTTCGAGATCGTCTGCGGCGCAACGTGCGATTCCAAGCCACTGACGACCGCGGAATGGTACCTGGTCTTCACCTGCCTCGCGGTGGTCCTGTCGCAGCTCCCCAACCTCAACTCCATAGCGGGAGTTTCTCTGATCGGCTCCGTCACCGCCGTCACCTACTGCACCTTGATTTGGGTCATCTCCGTGAGCAAGGGCAGGCTACCCGGAGTCTCCTACCACCCGGTTGAAGCCAAATCTGATGTCGACCGAGTGCTGGGAATCCTAAACGCTCTGGGAATAATTGCCTTTGCTTTCAGAGGCCACAATCTTGTCCTGGAGATCCAGGTGATGTCACCCTCCTCCTCCTCCTTTCTCTTCTTCTTCTTCATCACCATCATAATCTTCTTCTTCTTCAGGCGACGATGCCGTCAAGTCTGAAGCATCCTTCCCGGGTACCGATGTGGAGAGGAGTGAAGGCAGCATACCTGATAATAGCATTCTGTTTGTACCCCATAGCAATCGGTGGTTTCTGGGCTTACGGCAACATGGTAAATCCAGAAGAAACACATGATGTTCTCATTGACTACTGTGAGGAGGCTTCTGATATATGTTCGGTGTGGGTGGCAGATACCTTCGAACGGGATGCTGACTGCTCTGTACGCGTTCCACGGCAAGGACACCTCCAGAATTCTTCTGGGCTTGACGGCGTTGCTCGTCGTCGTCAACTGCCTCAGCTGCTTCCAGATCTACGCCATGCCCATCTTCGACAGCATGGAGGCGGGATACACCAAGAAGAAGAACAGGCCCTGCCCGCGCTGGCTTCGCTCCGCCTTCCGAGCGTTCTTCGCCGCCATCTCCTACTTCATGGCCGTGGCCTTCCCCTTCTTATCCGATCTCGCCGGCCTCATCGGGGGAATGGCATTGCCCGTCACCCTCGCTTACCCATGCTTCATGTGGATTCTCGTCAAGAAACCCGAGCGATACAGCGCCATGTGGTACATCAACTGGGTGCTGGGCACCGCCGGCATGGGCCTGAGTCTCATCTTGACGATCGCAGGCGTATGGAACCTGGTGAAGACAGGCATCGACGTACGTTTCTTCAAGCCTCAGTAAAGATCAAGAGCAGAAGATCAAGAACATAAACAGAGCATCAATGGCGTCCACAGTTCTCCATGGTTTTGTTTGTACACCCAGCAGTCATGATTCTTGTGATCATACAAAGCCCATGTGATACTGTATCATTCAATTTATCCGACTGATATGACAACATTTATGTGATGCTAATGAGAAATTGTTCGCTTTCGATATGCCTGCACAGTTTTACCTTTTTAATACTCGTGAATCTCAAAAGATTCCTCTAATGGTAAAAATATATAGGCGATTTATAAGTCCTTAGTTTCCCTTACTTTTCAACCTATGTATTACTAAATGTCCTTATCATTAATATATAAATTATTTATTTTTGACGATCCATATAGTAGCTATAAGTTATGTTTAGATCAGCTAAATTCGGTTTAGATCCATGTGCACAACAAATTCGATGTGACCAAGACTCAACTCTCATTTTAGGATTGATGTGGATTCGAATGCTCATCCTGTAACTAACCTACATGATGACTGAGGTTGAACGAGGTTCTCGACGTGATCCCTCTAATACTAAGTTCATGTCACCACCCAATCTACCTCGAACATGTCAATCTTCCTACATTGAACATCACACATTTGGGATATTTATGTCTGAGTTATGCATTGGATATTGCGATGCTTTTGTTTATGAAAGATGCATTAAATACTTCAGATGCTCTTGTCCACTAAGGATGCATTGTGCGTTGGAGACGCCTATGTCTGTAAAGGATATAGACCATGCTGACATTGTAGAGAGCACTTAGGCCGTGTTGATTGTGTTGTCATCATAAGGAGTGTCTCGGGCATTTTCGATTACACAATCATCGTGGACAACGCTTCTAACCATATCGACCATGGTGTTATTGTAGAGAACCCTTCAAGCCATGTTAGTCGTATTGTTGTCATAAAGAGCATCTCAGGCTGTGTCAATAGTGCTATCATCGTAGAGAGCGTTTCATGCCATTATGATTGTATTGTCTCATAGAGAACACTTTGGGACATGCTAGCTGCACTGTCATTGTAATGTCTCAGGTCATGAAGATTGCACTGACATCATAGAGAGCGCTTCGAGCGATGTTGGTCATGATGTTATCATAAAGAGCACTTCAGGCCATGTCAGGCATATTGACGTGAAGAGTGCATCTCCAATCATGTCTGTTGCATTGTCATTATGGAGAACACTTCGAGTCATGTCAATTGTACTGTTCTCGTAGAGAACACTTTAGGACATGTCGATCATACTCTCATTATAGAGAGTGCTTCAGACAGTATCGATCGATCGTGTTGTCATCATAAAGGGTGTCTTGAGCCATGACGACCATGCTATGGGTCGGGGGCAAAGCACTCTCACTAGAACACTTATTGAGCGAGTCAACAGAATGCTTATGACATGGGCCCTCCTTTGAGCACCAAAATGATATTGATGATACAACCCGACTACACTCGAATCCATATGCATAAAAAGTTTGATGTGGCCAGAGGGAATAGCCCGAAAAGCTTACTCAAGCGTTGTTGTGAACTCGAACGCTCGTCCCGTGATGAACCGAAGACCGAAGTTGGATGAGGTATGAAGTAATTTTAGTAAACAATGAATGACTTCGATTATTGTGACCTAATAGACTTTTTATAATAGATTTAACCCAGAGAATAACATGTGGAGCCCCTTACTTAGTGGTTTAAATATTTCCCCTATCAATGACTTTACCAATGACATTAGAGAAGCAATACCTCAGCTAATCAACGGAGAGTTCAATAAATTTTATGGAAAGGGCTGAGATAAGACAGCTTTGCTCACTAAAAAGAGGGGTCGAGATTGTGGAAGACATATGACACACAAAATGCAACCTAATCGTATCAGCCACACACACACCAAAAATAAAAGAAAACAGGATGACAAAATACATTGGAAAGAATACATCATCTGGTCGATGAACGGAATTGATCAACAACACCTACAAGAAATAATGTCGATACAGGTGTAAGGTCTTGCTCTTTCTTCTAGTTCCTCCATTCTTGGGATAGCTTCCAGAGTGTATCTGCTGCCACTGGGGCAACAAAAGGTGTACAAGTTTTTGGAGATGCCCCTGCTAAATGGATGAACCTTTTCTGGAATTCCCCTACGAATCAAAAACATTCATAATATGCTTGTAGGCAGAATTATCAATGAGATACCATAAAAGCTCACAATGGGCATAGAAAACCATAATACTGATACCTTAGGTACAATATGCGGCGCCTTCTCACCATTTCATAAGTAGTCTGATTTGTTAATGATAAGTAACTGGACCAAAAATCAGCAGAAAAGATAGATAAACTAGTTAACTATTTGGGTTTATGCATCATATCTCTCACAATGTAAAATGTGCAGATAATAGGTGTGAATTAATCAAGTATGCATATCCTGACATTCTAAGCGGCTCATAATAGCAGGTATTAGTAGCAAAATGTGCAGATGTACTCGCCAATTTACTTCCCGAAGAATGCTTGTTTATTGTCTAATATTACATGTTGGTATAACAAGCTGATCAACCATCAACAAGAGGCAAAAATGGCAGATATAATGGCATTTGGTACAATTTTCTGTAAGAAGCAAATTTGGACATATCAAAAGTTCCACAATTGGTACACAACAATAGGATATTGATCAAACTCCATGGGTAACATAAGGTCGGGAAAAAAAAGCTTTTTTATACTCATCATGAAAGTATATCCTACTATAGTCAATGGACCACTATGATCACCGATACATGTAGTTGAAAATATCATAGAATTTTCTGGAGCAAAAGAAGCTTGACAAACAGTTAGAAAAGAATTTACAGAGCAATGGAAGCCACATGAGATGGCTAAGAGCATCACTCGACCTAGTCATTAAGCAGAGTACAGCTGGAACATAGCTGCTAACATCAATAGTCTTGACTGCCTAATAGTGTGGTAGGTCAAACAAGACAATAATCCAGCATTACTTGTTCCACATTCAGATAAGCTTAAACCTGTTCAGTTGTGTTAGGGTCTTCAACTTAGGTTCTCTTCTAGTTTACTTAAAATTATAAAGAGAATATTTTCATTGTTTTAGGTTTGGCTTATTTTCAGAATAAAAGATGGTAGGAAGAGAGAGATGGAGAGAAAGCCTTGCAACATGTATAATTGTTTTCACAGAAGTTAATGTGAGTCTACACCAATAAATAACCTCAATTAACTGAATATTCTAGGCAAGGTTCGCAATACCGTACCGTACCGGTGTTTTGACCTGAGCTCGGTATGGTACGGTACGGGTGTACCGAGCGGTACACCCAAGTGTACCGAGTACTGTAGCAGTGCTACAATACACTACTACAGTGCCATAATGTACTGCTACAGTGCACTGCTACAATACTACAGTCGAAACCAGTACGTACCACCCGGTAGCGGGCGGTCCGCATACCGGTAACCTATCGGACCGGTACATACCGCCCGATATGGGCAGTATGCTTCGGTATGACAGACCTTGATTCTAAGTAATATATCACAGTTCGTGATCTGAAATCCCTTACAAAGATATTAAAGAAATAATATTGACTCTTGTTCATCTAAACGATGAAAATTACCAAGAAAGATATCAGCAAGACATGTTCTCACTAACATCCACATATCAAGTGCACTTAAAATGGCTCTGGAGCACTACAAACAACAAAATGATTCTTATAGACAGGCTTAGTGCACATATTTCACTGAGAAACTCGTAGGGAAGTTTGAAATGTTCACATGAGACATCTATATAAAATACTATGTATTTGTGGTGTAATTTTGACTTCTTCCTTAAATTGCAATTCTAGGACAACAGGCACCATGTTAAAATAAACACTACAACTTGTCCAACAATTATGAAGGCTGATATTACCTGTGGAATACAAGCAGCAGAAGCAGAAAGATGAGGCAAAACAACAACAAAGCTAATAGTACTATTGCAATGAAATCCTTCCACCTGATAAGGTCAGCCCAAGCAGATATGGTCAGCATCCCAAAAGTCCAAACAAAAGAGACTAACAAAATAGAATAATCATCATAATCATTGTATTGGTCTCTTTTGTTTAAAGGCCCATAAAAGGCCAGCAATAGTTAACTAATATTTTTAAGAACATGATATTTTCAAACCAGAGTAGAGTATCATACCAAGCCTTCACAATTTCTGAATGCAAGAATGTGATGTACAACACAACAGTCCAGACACAAAGGATCGTCTCTTCGAAAATATACCACCTACAAGTGGATTTTTAACAGAACTCATTAGTCTTTCACCTTGAGAATCTCCATAAAGGAAAATGACCATAAACGAGCAGAGATAAAACTTTATGAAGCTCAGACAAACTAACCAACAGATTGCTCTGTATTTCTTTTGAATATGAAGACACAAACAAGAAACAACCAAGTTTGGACAAGGAAAAAAAAAGGTACAAAGTTGGGGGGAAAAAATTCAGAAAGAAATTCTCACTACAGAGAATATGAAACATAATTTAAGTGTTGCATATCAAAGGGACAAATGATGGTATGAAATCTGGCAGGAACATTAGAAATTTTATTTGTAAATATGACAAATGATCTACATGAGAATTACAAGGTAAGGCAACTCCAATGCTATAGAAACTTTGATCATTTAAGAATCAGCCATGATGTAGTATCATTTCGGGCAGGATTATCTTCCATTGACATGTTCTATAGGAGGGACCGGTTATCCTTATATCATTTAGTCAATTGATAGAGCAAAAAGCCTGAACTGCAGAATTGGCACAATAATAGATTAATGAATTTAACTATTCAAATATATGAAACTTATGATGATGATGAAAGCTATTATACCACTCCAAAAGTACAACCTAACACATACAATTCACCTAATGTACTCCAATGAATAAGCTACAGGTTATGGGCAATAACTTTCCATAAGATACTTTAACTGAGACAACGCAAAGTCAATCTGTGAAATGCAAGTAAGCAATATCTAGCCTAAGCCTAATGGCATTACCATCATTAGCAAATCATACCAAAAGCTTAAGCCGACAAAAAAAACACAGAAAAGCAACTCACGATTAAAAAGATGCTAAACCAAACTTGAAGGCAAAGAAGAGCTTGCTTATCCTAACTGAAACAATTGGTTCATTCATGTTCCATTAACTTCTCACTGGGCATATTACAACTAGCTGAATTGTTAAAAGTTGAAACCAACGGCAAACATGCAAGACACTATGCTCCATGAGCAATACATTGTGTCTTTAGTTAAATAAATTTTAGTTTGTTTCAACACTGTTTACCCTAGCTGTGATATTCTCTCGACCACCCAACATGAGCTCAATGAGCATCAAAGTGCCCATTAGCCTAAGCAAATAGTAAATAAAGGAACTACACATGTTAGGCTAACCAGGGAAGGATCACAATTTCTAGTTGACAAACATGAGTTCTCAAAACAGAAAGATGGATCTTGAGAACATGATAGATCTTAGAAACATGTCTGAAATCAGAATTTTCAAAGAGATGGATGCTAATGCTTCTTATCTATACTCGCATGAGCAATGAATAAGAGCAAATCTGGATTTATCCAAAGTTTGACTTCAGAAGGCAGTACAATTATCAACAGAGGTCAACAATTAATTATGTTATGTTAAACTGCCAGGTCACCAGTAAGAATTGGATCACCTAACTCTACCATAAATAGTTGCATATAAGATGGCAGTTACAGACTTAATAGTCCAGCTTTATCCTTCACTATTGAGTAGCTATCTTGCAGCAATAAATAACTGAAACTTTATAGTTCAGGATGTAAAACCGTAAGATTAACTGGACAGAAACTAACACACAGTAATATTCATCTTTTGTATTAGGATGATGCATTCAAAAGAAAAGCAACATATATAAACAATTGATGCTTCTTCATGATATCATCTTGAAAGCTATTCTTTTTAAGGGGCTCACCAAAATCGGCAATGATTTCCTTGCCCAATGCAAGTTCCTAGCCAAACACAGTGATGATCAAATTGAAGGACACATTTGTCACAATCATGGCAGTGCTTTGCCCGTGGAGGCTGCAAATACAATGCAAAATGTGTATTATGATTCATTGGAGACTGCACAATAAAAGCTTAAGATGAAAGTGCATTTTGATGACAAAGATGCAAACTTGTATCATTTAGATCAAATTAAACTATTTCCATGGTAATTAGCTTCAGCAGAGATCAGCACTTTCTTAGTGCAAGAAATAGAATGGCAACATACTCATATCTAGAAATTATAGGCATAAGCCGCATGACCAAACATTTATTAATACAAAGCAATTGTGGAGGCAATCAATTTACAACATCCCAGATTTCATACATTCAAATCCAGTCATAGTTTAAATATAGATTCTGAATAGCTAAACAGATATAAACCTGCATATCCATATAGAAACATTAAAAGAGAGCTGAGCTAGTATCTCTATGCAGGAGTTTACATGTTACAGTCACTAAATGAGTTTGCATATTACATATAGGACTACAGTATTAAACAGCAAAAGCAAGCTAGAACCAACTAATGTAACAAGAAGCCAGTAATATGCAATAGTCATTATTTTACAACAATAACAACAAAATCGTAAATCCCAACTATTTGGGATTGGTTATATGGATCTTTTGTCACCATTAAGATATATAAAGTTATACATTTAATTAAGTTCAGAGTACTTAAATCTTTATTTATAGTTTCTATTAAGGTCTTCTTAGATCTTTCTCATCTCTCCTCATACCATTAATATTAAACACATGCCTATACCATTTTAAATGATTTTCTCTCATCTTATCCTCTACCGAAGCAATATTAATTGTTTATGAATAAAAATATTTCTTTTCCTATTTTATCTAGTAACTCTACACATTACGAATAAAAACATCCATCTATTTTTTCTATTGTTAAGCATGTGTAAGTCAAAAGGTAACCTAAAAATGAGATTTCTAAAAATAATAATAAGCAAAATTTCTCAAACTAGTGAGATATGATCAAGGAAACAGATAAAACCTCACCTGAATGATATTACAGTAAGTGCAAGTCCAATTCCTGTCCAACCAAAACAAACTATATAGTGAAATCATATATAGTTGATTGTGTTGTTCTTCTGATAGTAGATTTATCTTTTATTTTCCATCTTTATCATGTTAAGAACCAAAAAAGAGTACAACAAAAGACGAGAAAGGCAAGATGTTAGTATCAGAGCACTTATTTATTATTACAATAATTAAATATTTATAACAATACCTGATTGCTGATCCAGGAGGGTAGAGGTCCATAACTAGCTTCGACCAGAAAGAAGTCGAGTACGAACTTTGTCTTTCTAATTGGTTCTGGGTCGTAGAAGAAATTATGTTCCCATTCCTTGAATTGGACTGTCTTTGCTTGATCATTGAAAAAGATAGCGAAATAAGGTGAGGATAAAATTTCAAGTCCATGGAAACACAATCATGAAAGTTTATGATCTTACTTTAAAATTGGTGATTTCATGTAAGTAGTATTTGATCCATTTCCTGCCCTCATTGCATCAATAACATACCTAGAACACATGGATGTAAAAGAGGAATTAATTACGCACCTATATTCTATTGGAAGTATTAGGTGATATTTCATAGCACAGACACGATGAGCTTGTACATGTTTACCCTGGAGATGAGCCTGATGTTAAGAAATACTGAACTAATGTAGCTACAAAAACCACCAAGTACACTGCAGTAAACCTACAAATACCAACATTTAAATTAAAAATTAAAATGTATGTTAAAATTTAAATTAACAAAAGCAACAAGCAGGGAGCAGGGAGCAGAGACAAATAAGGTAACACAATTAAAATAAGGAATCTATAGAAGAGGAATGGCCTAGATATTCAGATTAAAGTGCACATCATTTAAGGAACTAGAGACAGAAAATGACCAAAGTGGTACAGTCCAGATAACATGACGATGGCCTCATCATACTACATAAATCAACTATATCACTGAGAATACACCAAGTATACCTATGCCATTGGAGTATGCAACAAGTCATAATACCAAAAATATTGTTCACATATTGTAATCACAACGAGTCGTCACAATCCTAACTGACCCATTAATTTATTGAGCCTGAACCATGAGCCAAAATGCTTAAACCAAGTTAATGATAGTACACCCCACATCGGTGATAACCCTTCTAAATTAATCCAAATCTTTGCTTAGTCCTGATGTGAGACTAAATTGGGATGTACTTAGTTTTGGAAAAATAACTTGCATCCTATACTCCTTAGAAAGGAAAATTCAATTTAAAAATGAGAGAGAAACACAACTATGCTCGATAGAATCCCGATCGAAGTGTTCTAGAGCCTACACATAACAATTCTTGATGATAGCCTACCCCTTGCATGACCGCAGTATCTTCATGCTCTAAACTGCCAAAAGTGGGTTTCGAATATGCAGTAGTTGACGAAGCGTTACTAGATCCTCAATCTTGCTCTTCGTTGATCACAAAACCAGATTAATAAGTCTGCCTTTAATTACGTGCAAAATTTATCGACAAAGATCCAGTATGTTACTAAAATGTAAACCTAAGGCACCAAAAGAAGAACAAAGGAGCAAGGATTGTGAGGGCTACCATGGCTCCTCCCTAGTCTTGCGTATCAAATTGGCATCGAAAAGGAAGATGACGCCCACGAACGTCACATGAAGCAGAACCATCCCCGCCTTCAATCCCCACGAGGATCTACTCGCTGCAAAGCTCCCAGGATTTTCCCAACCAAACCATTCCATCAAAGATAAAATAAAACTACGATAATCGGATCGTTCTGGGGAGAAACGGGTCGTACCACGATCGCAAAGGTCGGGGCAGAGAAGGGAGCAGCGCTCGGACAACTTCTCGAGGTCCTCGCGGGCGGAGGAGCGGCAGACGCCGGCGGCCGCCATCAGGCTCAAATCAATCCAAGATCCGCGAGGAGGGGAAGAGGCGAACAATACGTATGAAGGCCGGGGAAGGGTGCGGTTCTGGCTGTTCCGCAGGAGCAGCGTACCGCTGTAACCACCAATCGGATCCGCTGCTCCAAACCATGCGAATCGAGACGTCTAATGTACGTCAACGACGCGGAGCCCCGCAAAATAACAACTCAGAATCACTACGTGTCATCCAATGGGATGGTGATTTTAGTATCCGGCGTCCCAAATCAACTAGCCAATTCATGAAAAGTGAGCTGGAACAAATTTGGGCACGCTGCCACAGACCGTGTCGGGTACGAACCGGATCGGGTGTTTGACATCCATCAGAGCAAAGCCTGTGCACCAACAACAGCAGTCCACGTACACGCGTGGTGGGGGGTGGGGGCACGTTACATCCACGAAGCGGCAAGAGAACGGTGGAGATGAATCCTGCAGAATAGTTTTGCAAGCCAACACCGCATGTCATCCGAACGATGGGTTCGACTCGGCCCGGTCGGGCAACGTCGCGTCTAATGTCGCGTCGTACATTGATTACGCATGTCTTTATCGACTAGTATCACTGTCTGAGCTAAATATAAGCCAATGGGGATGCACCATGCGGACGTATGCAGGTCATTTGCTTGTTCCATAGTTGGAAGAAGATGAAGATAACAAATGGATGACACTCCATCTTTGATTTGTCCTTATTATGGTTTCGTTTTTAATCTGATTTCTCAACTTAATATAATTGTGTTTAATCTGCATCAATAAACTTGAACATCCAAAGCCCCAAAACGAACGGTCATAGCTAGAGCTTCATCTCGATTCCTCGGGGCACCCTAAAGCACAACCACCCGCTCCCGGGACACCGCACACGTGTGGCTCCCAGCAGCCTTTAGAATTAGATGCGCTGTTGGAAGCTTACTCCCACGCGATCCATGAATGTAACGCCGCTCGAGCGCGCTAGTTACGTGAGCGCCGGTCAAGGACTCGTCATGGGGCCCGCCTTACGTGGTAGATCCCTATCGGATGACTGCGAGGCCCGAAGACGTCGCTCAAGCCTCCTCCGCCTCGCTCTCCTCTTACTCTTTGTTCTCCCTCCGCCAACTCGTTCTCACATCAAAAGGCTAAGAGATTTCTTCCAGCTTGCCGATCGCATTAGCTTTTCCGAGCCTTCAACCTCTTCTGTGCTTCTTTCTTGATCTTGTTGTTGTCTTTATCTTTGGGATACTATGTCGGCGGAGCAGCACAAGGCTGTGGAAGGTGACAAGGAGGTGGAGCTGCAAGACCGCGGTCTTCTGGAGAAGCGACTCCCTGAGAAGGACAAAGAGAATATTCCTGGCCACAAGAAGCCAGCCGAGGTTGCTGAAAGAATCATCAGGCTGATGACTATGGTGGAACGGAGAAGAAAAGCATACTGGGAAGACTGAGGAGAAGAAAGGGGGAGATGAGTAGCTCTACCTACCAGGACAGCAAAGCCATGGGTTTCCTTCGTTTAGCTCTTCTGATCCGTCTGACAAAGCTGAAGCACAAACCCTAACTCAGTGATGCGTAACAGTTTCTGCTGGTCATTCAAACGCTAGCAGTCCATTCTACTAGACTGCCAAACTCACCACCTACCAGTAAATCTTAGGGGGCAAAACCGTGAACACAAGGCTTGCTGTATCTACTGCATCATCACTACACTCCGTCCGGTTGCGAAGAAAACAAGAATATGCAGCTAGAAAACGACAAGAGAGCCACAACATCACGGACCTCGACTCGATCTGAGTCATGTTCGCTCTCTGGGAGTGGGAGTCTCGTCAGTCGTGGTAGTCGCAGGCGTGGGCGAGGCGGAGGGGCTTGTCGAGCCGGTCCTCGCGCAGGGACAGCGAGCACCGGACGTGGCGGTAGAACTTGGACCTGACCAGGTGGCCGAGGACGTAAGCCCGGGCCCGGATCGTGAAGGACAGCTCGAGCGGCACCACCGCCGGAGCGCCGCCGTCCTCGGTCCGGCTCCTGAGTCCCGTGCCCCCACCGTAGAGCGGCACCTGGCTCCCGCCCACGGCCACCGCCACCGTGCGCCCGCTCTTCCGGGACTGGTAGAACTCCTTCATCTGCATGCACACGACAAAGATTGATCGAAGGGAAAGGCTAGTGGACTGTCGACGCCTATCATTGAGGCGTGTCAACCATGCTATCAAGCACAGTTTGACCTGCCATTCTTGGCTGCTGGTGTCATGGAATGTGCATAATGATAATTAACGCTTGTTTCGTGGTACCTGATCAAAATAATAGTAATAATAATTTAACCTGCACTAAAGTTGTGGCTGTAATCGATGCCTATACTCCGAGATAGGAACAGACTTTTAATGCCTTCCACCAATGGACGGCAGGCTCCCTCTCCGATGCTTTCCTTCTCTGCCTACTGTGTTTCCTTTCCTCGATACGTACCAAATGCTGTCAGACTCCCTCGGAATTCGAGAGCTCGTCTTTTTCTTCCTTCCCCACCTCGGAACGCGACCGAGTCAGCAGCGAGTCAGGACTCCTGTTCGCTAAACCTGTCGTCTACTTCTACCCTCTACCGGCTACGTGGCGACTAGGTATTGGTGGCAATTCAAAAAACAAAACGAAGAGATAGCGAGGGATACGGGTGAGCTTACGTATCCGGTGGCGATCTTGAGGTCGGAGAAGTAGATCTCCAAGGGCGTGGAGGAGACGTGGACGCCGAAGAATGTCGCCGGGTTGCGAAACGCGATCCTGACCGTGGAGTTAATGGAGAGCATCTTAGTGGGTACGCCCGTGAGGTCCGTCCCCGCGTGGATGTCGTAGCTGCGGAACACCACGCCCTGCGCAAGGAGGAGAGAGAGAGAGATGAGGGAATGAGAGGGAAACGAGTTGCGATGCGCGACTCGGTGTTTGACTCGGGGAGGTCGGACCTTGACGAAGATGTCGGGCTTGTAGGACTTGCTGGCGCCCCAGAGGATGAGGGAGAAGAGGGTGAAGAGGAGGATGAACCCCAAGACGAACCAGGCGACATAGCAGCGGACGGGAATGGGGCCGTCGTCCTCGACGTCGGAGTCGGAGCAGCCAGACGAGGCGGCGCCGCCGGGGTGGTGGCCCTCGGTGTGGTTGTGGAGCTTGCGCCAGGAGGAGGAGGTGTACTTAAGGGAGGCGGAGAGGCGGGTGGTGGAGGACTCACGCGAGTGGTGGATGGGGGAGCTAGCGTAGCGGTGGTGGTGCGGGTGGTGGTAGTGGGGGTGGAGAGGGGAGGCACCGGGGGAAGAGCCGCCGAGGGACACCCTGTCGACGTCGTGGTGGGAGTGGGTGGGGCTCATAACGTAGTAGATGGGCCGGCGCGGCGGCGACCTCGGCGGCGACGACGCCGCCAGGCTCGTCACCTCCGAGTCCGTCTTCGCGTGCATCTGGCCGCCTCTCTCTCTACCTGTGGAGGAGCGGGTTGATAATGGTGGGCTGCAACTCGCCTCGGTTTTGAAGGGGGAGAAGAGAATATATCGTTACAAAATGGTTTCTTTTTGGGGTTTTGGTGTGAAAGGGATGCCCTGCACGGGTTTCGATGCGATTCACGGAGGGCGAACAACGCAAGCCGTCCTTCTTCACTGTCGCCCGCTTTTGTTATTGGGGAATGGAGAGGGGAAGAGTGGCCCCGCATGCGGGATGAGGGCGCAATGCCGGGCGTCACGTTCGACGAGAACGTTAGGTATTGATGTGGTCAATGTTGACCTCAAAGTTAAAGGACGTCAAAACATCCGCTGGCCGTGGAGTTTGTCCGGTGTTCCAACCCTCTAAACCGACGCTTTGTGCATAAACTCAGGCTCTCGCGTGGAGATTTGTGCGGCGGCGGTTGTTCCTCGATCCAAACATCTCCATCGTTCATCGCTGGTGAGTGAGGCCCAAACCTTTTGGGTGGGTCCCAATCTCTTTGGTCTGTCACGTGAGCGTCCAGAGGAGACGTGGCAACAAGTGATACGTCTTCCCGCGACACTCCTTATCCTCTCTCCCACTCTGCCTTCAACACGGAGAGATCGAGTGGCGGAGCAAACCAGCTTTTCTTCATCCGAAGCCCCAGATGCACGCTCGCTCTCGAATGGAGACTCTGCTCAGAACCCCCTCTCTCTCCCGCTTAAAGCTGCCGCCGAAGCCCCTCCTCACCCTCCCTCCGTCTGCGCCCGCCCCCGCTTCTTCCTTCTCCCTCCGACCCCACGGCCTCCGCGTCCGCTTCTCCGCCTCCTCCGACCAGCTGCCAGCTCCTCCGTTGCAGCCTCGAGAGCAGCGAGGCGACGAGGACTACGGCGAGGTCAACCGGATCGTCGGCAGCCGCACCGTCCGGTCCCCCGTCTTCGGTGACGACGGCTCTGCTTCGGCGGCCACCGCCACCGAGTACCTGATTGAGTGGAAGGACGGCCACGACCCGTCCTGGGTTCCGGCCTCCGCTGTCGCCGCCGACGTTGTGGCGGAATACGAGACCCCCTGGTGGACCGCCGCCAAGAAGGCCGACGCCGCCGCCCTTTCCGCCCTTCTCTCCGACCCGTCCGCCGCCCGGGACCCCGACGCGGAGGACCCCGACGGCCGCACGGCACTGCACTTCGCGGCGGGCCTGGGCTCGGAGGAGTGCGTCCGCCTGCTCGCGGAGGCCGGGGCGGACGTTGACCGCCCGGAGCGGGCCGGCGGGGGACTGACCCCGCTACACGTCGCGGCCGGGTACGGGCAACCGGCGGCAGCGCGGGCGCTGCTGGCGGCCGGGGCGGACCCGGGAGCGTTGGACGGGAGGGGACGGACCCCTCTGGAGCTGGCGCGGGAGGTGCTGGCCGCGACGCCGCCCACGGTGATCGGGCGGCGGGTGGGACTTGAGGCGACGGCGGCGGAGTTGGAGGCTGCTGTGTACGAGTGGGCGGAGGTGGGGAGGATCCTGGAGGGAAGGGGTAAAGGGAAGAGGAGGGAATACCTGGTGGAGTGGAGGGACGGTGGGGAAAGGGAGTGGGTGAGGTCGGCGTGGGTGGCGGAGGACCTGGTGGCGGACTTCGAAGCGGGGCTGGAGTACGGGGTGGCGGAGGCGGTGGTGGGGCAGCGGGAAGTGGCTGAGGGCGGAGGCCGGGAGTACCTGGTGAAGTGGGTGGACATCGAGGAGGCTACATGGGAGCCGGAGGAGAACGTAGACCCGGAGCTGGTGGAGGAATTCGAGCGGAGGCAGGCGCTAGGCGGGGTAGTGACGTCCGTGCCGACGTCGGCGCAGGGAGAGGGAAGCGGGGCGGCGGCGAAAGAGAGCACTGTGATGGGGTGAGGCGGATCCCAGATCGACATTTACCGACTTAACGTCCGGCGGCATTCATGTCCTGACGCAATTCGGGACGTTGGTTCATGATTCATCAGTGGAGGTAGCAAAGCATGACGGACGAAGCTCTTATGGAAACTGTTATCTAAACTTGAGGTTTCGTAGCATGCAGTGGGCTCCGTGTACTCTTCTTTCATTGCTCTTTTGCATGCAGTTCCGGCGGCGTGTGAAGCGCTAAACGTGTGAAGCGAGCAGGTCGATCGATCACTCGGTCGGACCCAGCGCTAAACGTGTGAAGCGCTCTGTATCACCCGGTGGTGCAATGCACGGCAGGCTTATGGTCCAACGGACACCAGTCTCCCTTTCCCACTCCATATTCGCTGTCGGTGGAATGCTTCGAGCACACCCCTCTCTCCGTATGCCCCGCCTCTACCTTCGTCCCATCAGGTTCCCCCTAGCTCCACACCCAGGCGAGGAATGGGCGGAGCTCAGCGCCGTCCGTCGCGTGCCCGCCAGGACCCCGTGAACGTCGGTCGCCATCGAGTGCAACGCGGCGATCTACGACCCGATGACACGGGAAGAATAGGAGGAGATGGCCGCGATTAGGATCCAAACCTGCTTCGGGTGTCAGAAATTTTTGCTTATACGTTCCTTAATTCGAAGCAAACATTACCATCAGACCTACTTAATTTGAAGGACACAACAAGAAGGGGAGGTTAGAGATCGACAAGACACCATATTTGATGACACGGATAAGCACTATGAAATGATTACACGATATGTCACGGGCAACTGCAAAAGCTAAAGAGGATAAAAGCTGTCGGAATCTTAGAATGCCATACGCATGACTGAAACAGAAACAAAGAACGAAAAATGAAATGAAAATAAATAAATATTCAAGCATCTAAAATCTTCTTAGTTCCCATTGTATCAGTTTCATCGAACCGAGAAAATTACTCGGAACAGGGACAGAGGGTTATGGATCAACAAACCACAAAAGGTAGCATGAAATGATTACAGAGCGTATTACTAGCATCTGTGGAAACTAATTAGACAATAAAGGCAGTTAGGATCTTCAGAATGCCATTTACATAACAGAAACAGAAGCAAACAAAGCAAAAGTGAAAGATAAAGAGAGAAAAACTCAAAATTATTTACCCATCTAAAAGCTACTCAGCTCTCGATGTTTCAGTTTCATCCGACAAAAAAGAGGAAATTAGGCACAGAACCTAAACTTGCCTAGCAATTGAAAGTTGTCCAGGTAGATGGTAGACGTGTGGAGTCAACCACAGGCATGTTTCGGAAATTCACATCGATTGGAAGCATGCGATACTCAATATCGAGTTCTCTTAAAACTTTGATCATCTCTTGCACCACAAGCTCTCTTCGTGCCCACTTTTCTCCCATATCTTGGAAGTTGATACGATGCCTCATCCAGATTGATATTCTTAACCTGTTCATGTCATCTACATCTCTCAGAACGACGGAAGGATTGGGGTACCAGTGTTCCTTCTTGTTCTCCATAAACCTGCAATTATTGGTTGGCAAATAAAACATAAGTTAAATAAATAATGAAACAATATACCTGATTAGAAAATCTTTTTTGCTACATGAAAAATGGCAACAGGTATCTACCAATTAAAAGACGCATGAACATGATTATTGAAGGCAAAAATTGTTATAGCAAGAAGCATAGCTCAAGTTACAGCTCCAACAACTAATTCTATCCTGAATTCTGGAAAGAAATGAAGATAAAATGAACAAAATGAATACAGGAAATTAACCCAAAGTTGACAAACTTGTTATGCATATAGGATAAACTTGAAGGATAAGACCTCCAAAGAGGATTCAAGTGTGAAGAGATTTGAAGAATCAGCTACAGGCAGCTCTAAAAGAATTAGTTATACAGATTAGTTTATAAATACACTGCTAGGCAAGACTTCTGCTAATTGTACACAGTATAGTATAGCTGGTACTGGGAGCAATAAACTGAATGATACATCTTAGTGGAAAATGCTATGTCGATACATTAGATATCGTCTTCTCAGATGAAAGTTCTATTATTTTTCTTTATCCTCCACCAACTATTTCCTTACTTTTGAGTCTACAAAGACAAGTTAGATGCAATTGCTGGATCATACTAATAAATATACTGTTGATTATCAGTCAGTCTTACTTAAAAGGTGTTGGCTTACTAATGGACCATTCCTACATGATAGCAAGCTTTTTGTTGTACCATAATAGTAATTTGTATATATTCTAGGAAAACTGTATAATTTATAGGGAAAATGTTGGTTATCTCACCCTATTATTCTTTCTCTCATGAAAGCAAGCTTTTCCACAGGAGTTGCAACATGAACACAAAAGTCGATTGATTCACCCATATCTGGACTCCGGTAGAAATTGCCAATTGGTTTGGTAGCCAGCACACTATTTGGATATGTAATCTTCTGGTTGTCGTACCTCAAGAATATTGTTGTCAGGATATTCATCTCCTCGACAACCATCTGCAAAGTAAAAATGTTAAGTTATATAGATAGGAAAGTCATAGGTGATTCAACAATATTACTAGCATTATGTGCCTTAGACATAATTTAAGTTGAGTTTCCCCCCTAGTACCTGGACTCCTTCCACTTCACAGCGATCACCAACATCAAAGGGGTGCATCACAAATAAGAATATTATAGCTTCAAAGATCATCTTCAAAGTGTTACCAAAAACAAATGCTGCCAGCAGAAGCTGAGAGCCAAGCAGAACAAAGAAATGAGTTGTGGCAATTCCCAGAATAAGGAGCCAGATGGCAAATACAATAATTCCCATGACAACATTTGCCAACTGATGAAGTTTATTTACTGCAGTTTTTGTGTCATTGAGAGTCAAAGAAAGAGCTCTACGTTCTCTAAACGCATTGACCTGCACGAAATGGATCAAATTCATATGACTATGCTATTCAAGAAAGTTCACTGAAATGAATTATTTTGAATAAAAAAATGAAGAGATTATACCACCCAGTTCTTGAGAGACTTCCTGCAGACCCTATTGCTCTCGTTTGCTCCTTCAAACATGCTCATTGTCTTCAGAGCTTCGTCTTCCTTCATGAAACGCATTAAATCTACCAAATAGATATACCTAAAAAAATTTCATTGCACATGAATGTAGAAGAGACAATGAGACAAAATAGATGACAGAGACCAGAGTAGTATATAATTTCAAGACAATTAGACTATCATTTTCCATAATCAAAAAAGGTTTTGCTATAAAAGAACCACAGAACATGCAGATCATACCAATTATCAACCATAAAGCCATAAATTTCATCCGCATCAGCATCGACAACAAATTTGATAAACATTTGTGTGATATCATAATTTTAGGTATATTCTGCGTGCACATAGATGGTATAACATGGGCTATATAAATAGTGACACAAAGTAATGGTGCATAGTCCCCTAACTACATTACCGACAATCATGACACATGATCTACTAACCATATGCTAGAGAAATAATCTGATATACTAGTACTAACTTGGGTTTAAACATTTTGGGTCAATACACATCTTGTAGGCAATTGTCCCAAATTTTCATATAGAATATATAAGCTCTAGTAAGAGATGCTAAACTTCTATTCCATAATCTTCAAGATGGAACTCTTACATACCACATAAAACAAAATGCACTTAGGCAAGAGGATGTAAATAAAAAGGTAAATGTCTGCTTCCTGAAAATCTATGAAAAAGAACTGCAATAAGAACTTGCTCTACACTTTGATGCAAAATGAATTATATCCAAAAGAAATGTAATACCGCAATTTTCATTATATGAATATCAAAGGCTGAGTTCCTATAGATTAGTTCAAATGACCATGTCCACAGAAAATGAATCGCTAAACACGGTATAAAAGTAAAAGTGGATTTAATAGTCTTTTTTGAACATTCAAACCAAGGTTCGAAATACCGTACCATACCGGCGTTTCGACATTCGCTCGGTACGGTACGGAACGGTATACCGAGCGGTATACCGTTCGATATATATATTTATTATATATATATATATATATATAATTTATTTAAAAGCCGACGTCGCATCGCCTCGACGACGTCGCCTTTTCCTTCCCCACGCGGGGCAACATCGCCGAGGCGACACGACATCGCCTCGTTTATTCCTCGGCGACATCGCATCGCCTCGGTGACGTCGCCGAAAAAGGCGACGTTGCATTGCCTCGACGATGTCGCCAAGCCTTTTTCTTAAAAAAATATATATATATAAATAAATATATAAATATATAAATATAAATATATATTATTTTATTATTATTATTCGTTCCGCCCGGTAACGGGCGATCCGTATACCGGTATACCGTCGGACCAGTACGTATCGCCCGTACCGGACGGTATTATTCGATATTGCTTACCTTGATTCAAACAAAGTAACTTTAAAAGAGAAAGGAGGAATCTTTTGAGATGCTATCTTCCACAATTTTCATTATATGAATATCAAAGGCTGAGTTCCTATAGATTAGTTCAAATGACCATGCCCACGGAAAATAAATCAGTAAATCACACAGTATAAAAGTAAAAGTGAATTTAATAGTCTTTTTTTAACATTCAAATAAAGTAGCTTTAAACGAGAAAGGAGGAACCTTTTGAGATGCTATCTACCGGTTGCATATTCTAATCGGACATGATTCTAACTCATATCATATTGACCAGATAAGCTCTCACATGCCACCAGTGACAAATCATGTATTCTTTTTTTATTTTGCAATATGACTGTCAACATTACTTTTCTTTTAGAAGCAGGGCAATTGAACAAGAGTTGGTTCCAGAAAAAGTTAATATGTAATGGGTGGAACAAGGACTTACTTGGCACCAGGCTTGGCGACATTACCGAAGATCTTTCTAGCTGCAGCCTTCGCCTCATACTCGCTGCGTATCTGCATGACCGAATCATCCTCCCCACTCTCCTGCAGAACCTGCTCATCGAGCGTCGTCAGAGTCCCATTCCGCACGATCCTCATCAACTTCTTCATCCTCCAAGCTGATATGTTTTTTGGGTTCAGCTTGTGCAGCTCGTCAATCGTGATCCCTTCATCCTGCTGCTTGGCATCCGAAATCTTGGCATTTTTCCCAATTTGTGAGCTCTTCTGCATAGGCCCGCTTCCAATCACCCTACCGCTCTTGCTCGGCAGTGCTGCCGCACGGAGTTCGTTGGTCATTCTGGCACCAGCATTCTGTAGCTTCCGCACCTCGGCCATCACCCGTTCCTCCTCTTCCATGCCATTCTGGATCTCGACCAACGGTGGTCCGGAGAGAGTTTCGATCACGTACTGATTGAACAACGACTCCTGGATGCGGTCGAAGTAGGTGCTGACATGGAAAGAGGAGGCGAGGACCTTGACGAGAAGAGTCTTGACGAGTCGTAACAGGGTGGCCACGATAAGACAGAACAGAATCTTGGTGACGTAGGGCAGGAAGTTGCTCCTCGTCTCGCGCTTCACCTTCTCGTCGAACAGCAAGTGCCACGAGATGAGGACGAGGCCGAGCCAGAGGCAGTTCTGAACGGCTTTGCGGATGCCGTAGACGAAGTACAGCACGCGCTTGCGGAGAAGGAAGTTGCGCTCGACGCCGAAGACGACAAGCCGGACGACCCAGCCGGAGACGAGGCGGCCACAGATGAGCACAAATAGGAGGACGAACCACTTCCAGAGGTGGAGATCCAATAACGTCAGGGGCTCAAGGGGAGACAAGGCGAGGCTGCAGGCGATAGCCGCTAGGATGAGGAAGAGGCTCAACCATTGAAGGACAGTGAGCCAGCGGAAGTCAGTGCGCTTGAACTGGTCGGGGATGTCGTCGTCCATGAACGGGTCTTCGTCGTCCTCGTCCAGCTGCTGCGACTTGAGCTGCCCCGACCGAATCTGGCCCGACTTGGGGATCCTCCCGGACTTCTTGACCTCGTCATTACGGGCAGCCACAGGCGAAACCGACGGCGGTGGCGGTGCCGGGTCCATCAGTCTCGATCGCGTCTTGGCGCGGAGGAGCGTGGAGTTGCGGTGGAGGGAGCCGTTCGATGTGCATCGGACCACCTCGCCGCCGCCTCCGTCAGGGCCACCGCTTGTGCTCGGAGAAGGATTTCGTCGGCGGAGACCGCGTTCATCGTCATCATCGGAGGAGGATCGTTGGAGATGAGACTCGGCGGAGGAGGCCTGGAAAAAGACGCGGAGTTCCTTGGAGCCCGAGGCGGAGACGGGGGAGGAGCAGTGCTTCTTGAGCTCCTCCATCTCCACGTCCATGTCGAGGGCCAGCTCGGCGCCGGAGGCCCGCTGCTTGTGAAGGAATGTGCTGATCAGCCGCGACGGCGGGTCGTCAGCGATCTCCGCCTCGGTGTTCTTGCGCTGCTGCTTCTTGAAGCTGAACCCTCCTCCTCCATCACTTCCTCCTCCACCTCGCCGGCCGTCTCCGTCATCTTCTTTCCAGAACTCATAGCTGGACTCCCTCCACACCTTGCTATTGTTAGTGCCGTTGAGATCGGGGAGGAGCGCGGGCTGGTCGAAGAGGCCGCCATTCTTCCCGTCGATCTTGACAACGACCTCGCCGCCGTGTTCGGCGCCGTCGTTGTGGAGGAGGACGGATTGCTCCTCCAGCTCGTTGCGGGAGGAGGTGTACTTGTGGGATCCTCCATGATGGGGCTTCAAAGATCGCCTCAGAGACTCCATGGAGGGCGTCAAAACGGCAGGGACGGAGAACAGAGTAGGGTATGGAAAGCGAAGCCCAACTTGGGAAAGCACAAACGGACATCATAACGGGGTTCATCGTTCATATATTGCAGGGAGGAGAACCAACGGGTGTACCAAGCAGAACAGATTTGGGACCTAAGAACGTTATGTGATGGTTAAATGAAACTGATCAAATAACTCCTCAAATTATAATATTCCTTCATTTTAATATGACGAATATATCGAAAACATTTTTGTATTTGACGAATATATCGCTGCAATGACAGCTGTTGCATGGACCAACCAAAAGTGCTATTAACCGAGAAGCAGCGATTGGGTTCGGTGACTTAGGAGGATTAATTAGACCAATTTAAGGTACAGGTGGCGAGATCGCAGGACACGAAGCACGCGCCACGTCTTTGTCGAGGATCCCTCCCGTCCTCACATCTCCACCGTCTACCGCGTATAGCTACCACGTGGACGGAGATTAGAGACGGCGTTTCGGTGTCTCCTTCGTCGGCGCGGCCTCGAGTCGCGTGACATTGCCGGACAGGTGTCGCCGGGCGCCTTATATGGCTATAAATTTACTGAAACGCCGCAACAACAACCCAATTGTCACCAAGACGGGCCTACCACATCAACTGGGTCACATCGATCGTTATCGCGGGTTCTTCGGGATACATCGATGGTAAAGCCAGAGGTAAGTTAATGCTACCAGCCATCAAGGAAAGGGTGGGACAAACAGTAGAGGAGTACATGAAACATTTATGACGAGTTATATACATTCCTCTTCTCGTGAGAACACAGTTATTATGGGTACATCTAACCCTTGCTGCTCAGAGTCCCAGCAGGTACTGCACCCAGGTTTCTTGATTCACTTCTCATCGATTCCTCAACAACTTATAAGGTATATTTTAGATTCATAATACGATCGATGTCACATCATGTTATAGCCAAATCAGTAAAAGAAGCATCCCCTCGTGTCGAGCCAAAGATCGTAGTAAGACAGTACTTGATATGTCCCGTCCCGATAAGTTCATGATGGCACCGTTCCACGTGTCCCGGGATGGTGATCGTATAAAAGTACCATCTCACTTCTCGGGAATCGATTGTCACGCTAAATCCGCGTACAGCCGACCCTCATACAGTAGTATAAAAGCCTCTGGCCGACATCCGACCCAAGAAAGAAAAAGAAAAAGAGAAAACCCAACACCGACTTACTTGTCGAGGGACCATAGTCGGTAACACCATCCGACGGGGTCTTTTGTGCAGAAGAGCAACCATCCCCAAAGTAAGATCATCATGATCAAAATAGGTCGTTTCTCCCCGACGTACCGACCAGTATCCCGACGGAGAACCATCGACCAACGTCTTGAACAACAGTCACCAACCAGTTCCCTGACCTCGGCAACCAACCTACCTAATCGGCTCTCGACATCGACCCACGAATCGAACTGTGCTGACTCATCAGTCACGGTGCATTTGTTCATCGATATTTTTCATCACCTTTAATTAAGATTATAAGAGGATTTAAAAGTTGATGACAGCTTTCCGAGGAAGCAGCAATTTAGATCTTCCTAGTCCAGGTTGGACTAGGAAACTGGGTTTCTATCTCTTTTGCTAAGTATTAATATCTCTGCAGGTTTTAAGGGTGGAAAAGATGCGGAATCCTTGTGATCTGGAGATGTATTTAAATGCTATATACAGGTTCACCGTTCAGAATGATTTGATGTTTCCCTGCTCTCATTTATGCTCGGTTGATCTTCTTCGCCATTCTCGTGATGCGTTCATCAACTTGATACAGGCAGTCATGCAAGAAGTCAACTCGAAGGATATGCATTTCTTAGGAAAAAAAAACTAGAAGGTCAACCGGCAGTATGCTCCCAGAAGCTATCAGGCCCCATTTGGCAACAGTCTTCTTTCATCGTCCATTATTTGGAATGGTAGATGATGTTTATGGATGGATGCCTTCCTGATCTGTATAATAAAAATATGCTCATTTTCTTATTGAAGGCATGCATAAATAAACTGGAAGCAAGAAGATGAGACACAGAGAACATGCAGAAACTAATATGTCATGCAAAAGTTAGGTCATATCTACCTCTAGGAAGTCCAGAAGGCCTGTTTTGGTGCAATCCACTATCCAGCTACTGAACCCGCAGCTTTCGTGGTGGCCGATGAACAGTAGCACAAAGAGATCAGCTGCAATCAAGTCAGCGAATCTTGCATGGCGGAGTGAGTTGGATGATGAAAGAGTACTAAGATATTGGCACGGCTCAATCAGAAAATAAGGTCTTAAGGCGCTTTGCATTGCCTTACTAGTGCAGTCTGAGTGAACCGGGCCAACATCATAGTAACTATTCCAAGGTGAGATGTCATCCTCCTCTCACGTTTTGTAACTAAGCCAGAGGAAAGAAGGAAGAAGCCAACGGATATGTGGAGCCTGGTGCCCCTTCCATGGTGATAGATTTGAACGAGAGGGTGCATGGAAGATAGTTGCAAGCATAACAATCCGTCTCTTCTGCAGAGAAGATGGAATGGCGGCAGAGATGGAGAAGACGCAGAGGGAGTGAGAGAGAGAGAGAGAGAGCTGTGGTGATGATGGAGGAGAAGGAAAAAATGTATTCGAATATAAGGAGGTAGAAGGGCCAGGATGGCATTTAAAACTCCCGACAACCAAAGAAGAAAGCCAGGCTGCAGCAGTAATAAATATCGACAGTATGCTCACCATCCTCTCTCTCTCTCTCTCTCTCTTTCTCTCTCTCTCTTTCTCTCTCGCTCACGCTCGCTCGTTAAAGAATCAGTAATGACAGTGCTAAACATGTATGACTATAATCAACAGCTACTACTGTCTTCTGACCTCCTCCCTGCATCACAGAATGCTTCATATAAACTGTATGGAGATAAATAAATGACTGATGAACTGCACTCGTCATGTTTCTAACTCTAAAACAGAGGAAACTGAGAAAAGACAAAGGTGTGGGACGGCACCGGAGGGGAGTAAATATATGGAGGCATGGCTGCATAACAATACGCTGCATATTATATAGAGACGAATAAATGGCAGTGGCGGGAGTAAATAAGGAGGGATGGGGTTCGGAAGAGGAGTGAATGAGAAGGAATCTCGGTCTGACGCAACACATGATGGCAAGCATCTGCGTGAATAAATGCTTCCATCTGGTTTCACCATGTGGAAGCGACGTTTGCCTGCTCTCTCTCTCTCTCTCTCTCTCTCTCTCTCTCCGCCACTGGGTGGTGACATTGAATCCTCTCCAACTTCTTCCTGCGACAGTACCCCTCCAAGCACAAGGGTCGAACGCTGCGCAACTCATGGGGAAGAAGCCATGCGTGCCTGCCTTCCTGCCTGTTCACATGGTACTGTGGTGTGAGCATGGGAAGGCTGCAACGACGCGACACGAGAGATCGGACAACGCAGCCCAGCATCGATCCTGTTCCGGTGAGAAGAGAGAAAGGAGAAGCTGCAGGTATCCGTCTATCGCACTCCATTTGATGAGGTAGAGAATTTAGAAGGTCGATCATATCAAGAAATCTTATCATTAGTTGGTAGGTTTAGGTTTGACCAGCTTTGACCGATTGGGATTCAAAAGCCACCAGCTTTACGATAATCAGTCGCAGTCTCATGTCCGTTGACGGGGAGAAGCTTTAGAGGGAAGACAAAGAATGGAATGAGGTATAGGGTAAGAAGATACTGATGATGGTGACAAACATCGAAGAAGAAAGTATAAAGATAAGGGAAGGATTGGAGCTCCCGAAAGAGTTAGAAATTGAGAATTATTCTAAATAAGAACAAAAAAGGCTTGTTGGATTAGTTGGGTCGATTAATAATCGATTAGCCTAATCGGTCATTTTCAATCGACCACATGAACAAAATTCTTTTTTAATTCTTCAGAAAATATTCATTATAATAACTATTTTATTAGACGATACGGAGTGAATCGCTTTTGATTCGAATCAGAATAGAAAAAAAAATAAAACACGAAAATGGAATCATGAAAAGAAATATATTATCTTCGATCAATGTTGGCTCTAAACGATGGCAAACAGATGCTATCGTTAGAGCAATTACTTTAACCAATGATATCCTCACTTCCTATCGCCTCCAAAGGTGACAACTTCCACATCAGACCTCTTATATACGCAACATCAAATCTCTTATACACCCATGAAACCAAATTCACAAGAAAATACATTCTCTATTGTGATGGATCTTACGCACATCTTTCATCCTTTCCGAGGGAAGGATATTATAAATATAAAATTTATAATATATTATTATTTTATAAAAAAATCATGAAATTTTTTGAAATTAAATAACAATGCATCTAAATTATGATACATACCTTTAAATGTTCGAAATATTTTTATTTGTTCTACAAGTATCCAATTCGAATGCTATAAGATATCAATTAGCAAAGAAAACTAGACATATCTTCTTCATAATCACTCAATCACGTAACATATTCTCGAATTTTCTTATTGTTTTATCCTTAGACGATCAGAGTATCTAGATTAAATAATTAGAAGATTTTCAGATATCTCCTAAAAAATTTTATTATAATTAATTTTTTATTAATCGATAATAACAATTAGAATCCAGTTATATATAATATATATATTACCTAATTAAATATAGCTACGTAATCTAACATATATATTATTTTTAATTAAAAAATGAATATCATTGCTGTATTTTTTCTACTTCTTCTCCCCTAAAAGTTGAACTTAAGCAATTTATGAATGTCATAAAAAAAATTCTAAAGATAATTTTTATTCCAATTTCGATTCCAAGCAATTTATATAACTCTAAATGCTATAGACACTCAAGAACTTCAAAAAGGTTACCAGCGTTGACGATTGGAACTTAATCTTTTTTTAAGAGACAATGCATCCCCTACCACCTCTTACAGAATTACCAATACAAGTTAATCTTGACTTTAAAAAAAAAAAAAAATCTCAATTGTATGTTATGAATATTTTTTATAACGAAGAATGTGAGAAAGATAGCTTAGTAATATAAGCAAAGTCAAGTTAGCATAATATGTCAACCAGGAATAAAGTCCTCATCTAAAACGAATATTTTCTTATTAAAGTAATTAACCTTTCGTAATCAAAGATGATTACAACACAAACAAACACTACATAAAGCACAGTGATATTTCCATGTGTATTTTTCTTTCAAAATTATCAAACTAAACTTAAATGCTTGAACTTATGATTTTTATTCAACTACAACCTGATATTTCCACTCGGTTTAATTTTCTTGATACACATATACACTTTTCTCACTCAAAAAAATTCTCTCTCTATCGACCATATCTCTCCTAGCTTATTTCTCATTCTCGACTATTAATATTCAATAATAATAATAAATAATTCAAATTGTAATGATGTCTGTCTTAATTAGTAACTCGTCAAACAACAATACATTTCAATCTCTTAATATTCAAAGCTTAATGACTAATTAACATGTCTCCAACTCTAATGGGCGTCAAGATCCGACTTAAACGGGATCAGGTAAGCACAAAAATTATTAGAAAATCCAATCCGTTCTTCTTTAGGAATAACAATAAATATTAATCTTAGCTTACCATTTCATAACCCGATTAGCTTCTAGATATTTAAATCCATCCCAAATCCTAAATGACTAATCTCATATGTTAAAAACGCATCTTTTATTTACATTAGAATATAATTCGATTTATAAATACTGATCCAACTTAAACGGATTATGTGGACGGGTATGCATGCAGTAATGTGCATGAATCCGATGGTTGTATTAAATCCTACCCGAAATCTGGAGGATTTATCGGATTCCGATATGGATCCGACCCGATAACCATTTCTACACGTACAAAATAAAAGCCCAAGTAGTGGGGGGTTCTCTTTCAGTTCGTATTATCTGCAGAGACGAGGCCGGACACACCCCCGCCTCGCTCCAGCCAACTCTCGTCCTACCGATCTCGATCCCGATCCCGCTCCTGCCGTCGCCTCCACGGGGAGAGCCGATTCGCCTCCCTTGCCGAATATCGAGACGATGGGGATGAAGAGATGTTGCACGAGAGGCCGGGGCGTCGGCCGCGGCGTCGTCGAGCTCTGGCACCGCGAGCTCGGGGACTTCCCCCCGAGAGCCTTCGCCCACCGCTTCGTTGCTTCCGAGGTCTCCGATCAAACCCACGTGTCTCCGTTTCCCCTTGCTCCTTTCTACTTTTCTTGATGGAGGGTTTCTTTTGGGGATTATGTTCTCTCGTACGAATCGGTTGGTCCGGTTTCTGTTCCTACGAGATCGCTTTGGTTTCTTTTTTGTTGAATTATAATCCTAGTGTTAGGGATTTATAGTTTTTAATCGGTAAAGATTTCTTCTACCGAATGATGAACGCTTCTATTTCGTTCGATCGTGGGTGGGTGGTTCGACGTAACGTGATGAGTAGATCAGAAGACAAACACATTTGCTTTCACACTCTACCTCATCAGGTTTTCTTGGGTATTAGGTTTGGCATGAGAAGATGAGGTGTCTATACAGAAAAAGGTGCATCCAGGATCACAAACTTATTCCAACACAGCAAATCTATTTTAATCATAATAGTGTACTCAATCTGAGTGGTTCGATGTATGCTATTAATACGGTGTATGTTTTTCTCACAGATGATTTTGGGTTTTTTGGTTGGGCGGAATTTGCTGTTTTAACTCTGGTTATGTTGATAGTATTTGGGGCAGGGAGAGTGGAATAGAGTCGTGGAACCACTTGTGCCGAACTTAGTTGATCTACCCAAGCGATGTAATATCACAAGCGAGATATGCTTGCGAAGAGTCGGCCTAATTGCACTTGCAATAGAGATAAAAAAGGGTTGATGATTGATGCATGGGCAAACTGTTGCCAGAGCGCAACTGATGCACACGGATTAGGGATTGTGGAAGCCACACTGGAATAGCTGAAGCATTATTGGCAACTTAGGACACATCGCAAGCGCCTAAAGTATCCAAGTTAGATTAATCTATCAAGTTATGTCCAGATACCTCACTCCTATTGAGTTCTTAATAGCCTAGCTGGTAACTAGTTCCATCGTTAAGACAGTGATCTTGAGACGTCCAATGGATCAGGTCGGTAAAACAAAAATCAGCACAAGTGTTAGGCAGATTTTGCTTCACTGTGGTGGAGCTGTGCTTTAGTCATGCACTTGTGCTAGGTAGATGTGATGGTAGGAAAAAAATTATAATATAAACTTCCAGAAGAAAACATAGGTAATGAAACTTATGTTAGTTTTCTTTTCATTTCTGTTGCTTACTTTTTAATTGATTGTAAATAATGCTGACATGCCTCCAGCCTATTGGTTAAGAATTTGTATATGTTGTTAAATCATTGGCATTGGCATGGCACTGTTCAGCATGGCTCAGAATGAGACTCACGCTAACCAAGACTTGAACCCTTATTGCAGACTATGAAATTTTAGATCAATTTTAGCTGTCTTTGTGGTTTCTTCATGTTCTTCATTCTTTTTACAGCCCGAGCTATAAAAATGCAAAATTGATTTGCAGTTCGTTAGTGTGCTTCATATTAAAAAAACTATGATCAATACATTGGCTAAGCTTGTGTTAATATCAATTCAACTGCAAATCTAGAGGATTTTTTATTTTGTTCTCAGTGCCATCTATGATCTTAAATGTTTTGTTTGGTGGATTTAGGCTCAAGTTGTTGGGACATGGAAGCATCCAGACATTAACTACTTCTAAACCAGGAAATTTGTGTTGGTTTGATTATTTTAAAATATTCATTTAAAATTTTGTTTAAAGTAGGATGTGGTTATGAGTCTTATGACTGACTCTTAATTGTTTTCTTTGAATTATTTAGACTCAGTTCTGCTTGTTTTCCTGAGATTTCTTTTAGCTATATTATTTGAGTTTATCTTTTCTGAACAGGACCTTGTTCTTCGTTTTGGAGTCCATAGAAAGTTAGACAATCATAGAGGCTGTGTCAACACTGTGAGCTTCAATTCAGATGGTGACACTCTCATATCCGGTTCTGATGATAGAAAGGTGATTCTATGGGATTGGGATGCTGGCCGTGTTAAATTATCCTTTGACTCAGGCCACTCAAACAATGTTTTCCAAGCTCGATTCATGCCTTACACAGATGACCGGATCATCATCACCTGTGCTGCAGACGGTGAGGTATATGCTGTTACACTTCCCTCTGTGTCTTCTAATATTTTAGATGTCATGTTTTTAATGCATTGCTTTTTATTTTGTATGTCATTAGGTAAGACATGCCCAAATACTAGAAGGTGGAAAAGTGGATACAACATTGCTGGCTCAACATGATGGACGGGCTCATAAATTGGGTATTGAGCCTGGGAGTTCTTATATAATTTATAGTTGTGGTGAAGATGGACTGGTTCAGCATGTGAGTAGTTTATCTTGTTTTGTTTTCTTTACATGCTATTTTCAGCTTTTATCTACTTACATTGCCAGTTTGTTGCCTGTTACACAGATTGATTTGAGAACAAAAACTGCTACAAAGCTATTTACTTGCAGATCGACTTACGGGACGGCCATTCATTTAAATGCTATTGCAATAGACCCTAGGAGTCCCAATCTATTTGCAATTGCAGGAACAGATGAATATGCTCGAGTTTATGACATTCGCAAGTATACGTGGGATGGATCAACTGATTGTGATTATCCTGCTAACTTCTTCTGTCCCCGTCATCTCATTGGCAATGATAATGTTGGAATTACAGGGTTGGCATTCTCAGATCAGAGTGAGCTATTGACATCATACAATGATGAGCTGATATATCTCTTCTCTAAGGATCAAGGACTCGGACCCAATGCAGTTAAGGAATCTCCAATGTCTAGTGTGACTGCTGATGCTGGAGATAAATCTAAATCAGCTTCACTTCTGTCTCCAGTTGATGGGGATCAAACTGGACCACAGGTATACAAGGGACATCGTAACTGTGAGACTGTCAAGGGTGTGAGCTTCTTTGGTCCAAACTGTGAGTATGTTACTAGTGGTTCAGACTGTGGACGGATCTTTATATGGAGAAAGAGGGATGGAAAGCTTTTACGCGCTATGGAAGGAGACAAATATGTGGTCAATTGTATTGAACCTCACCCTTATGCTACTGTGATTGCAAGTAGTGGCATAGAGAATGATATAAAAATTTGGACTCCCAATGCTGCAGAACCAGCTGCACCTGTAAAAATAGAGGAGGTAAGAGATTTTTTATGTTCTGCTCATAACCTTTGTCAATGCTGTTACTTTGATTTTTTGTTTGGCTAAGATAGAACTTGCTCATCTGCCATTCATTCCTAAAGTTGCATTTTCTATAAAGTAAAACGTGTGATTGACTTATTCACATAGAAATTCATCCTGTTGCTAAGGCATATACAGCTGTTTCTGATACATCAATTTCCCAAACAAAAATAAAAGAGGCACATTAAATTCCTGAAGCATTAAACGACCTTTAACTTCGCTGGTGCTTCTTTTATGAAATGGCTGAATGCTTTGCACTTGTTAACTTAGACAATGATGGTGATGATGACATTGATCCACCAGTGGCTATGACGATAATGGTGGCATAGGTTATGGCACTGTTTGCAACAATCATAATAAAAGTTTTGTGATATTATTTCTGCTTGTCTCACCTATGATGACTCTGAATGATATGACCCTTTTGAAATCACCAGTTAAAACCGCACAAGAGAAGAAGCAGGTTCTTCCGCTTTGCTCTTCCTG
Source organism: Musa itinerans (assembly GCA_001649415.1). Taxonomy (NCBI): domain Eukaryota; kingdom Viridiplantae; phylum Streptophyta; class Magnoliopsida; order Zingiberales; family Musaceae; genus Musa; species Musa itinerans. The sequence continues at coordinate 19,622 of LVTN01000557.1, read as the reverse complement.
AAGATATGATAGCACAGATCTTGGCACTGCAAAGGATGCAGACTAGGTCAGGTGATACAGATGAAGATCTAGCAGCTAATGCAGACTTGATGGACCTTATAATGCATTTAACAAACAGAGACGGTTCCTCCGACGAGAATGGGGATACCTCAGAGACACCGGGCGACTGTATCGTTAATTGATGCAATTCCGTGTAGTTGCAGCTCAAAAATTTGTACATGTGAATAAAATTCTGCTGTTTAACTGAGATGATTATTAAGCATCTACTAAATTGATCATTAAGTTCTTTATCCCTCTGTTGCCAGCTTGAATTATGAATGTGCTACCAAGAATCGCTGGAGAATGTGTAAATATGCTTTTAACTAATGGTTTCCTTTTGGATAGCATGCTTAATATCTACTCAATGTTATGGAGATCTACCATTAATGTTTGATTTTGCTGATTACTGTCACTATAATCTTCCATTCAGGGTTTTAACATAATATTTGCCATTTTGCTTTCACAAAGTTTTGAGCCAACGAGGCATTTGAGTGTGTAGGTTCCCCCAAGACATTGTCCAGTGAAAGGTAGCTTGTGAACTCCTTTAAAGGATCGTCAAGTATCTGGTTTACATTTTTGCGATGCTTGGAGGCAGGTAGACATCCAAGTGGTCAATATCGAGTAATATAAATATCCCAGGCAGATCCATCAATCCTATAACTTTAACTTGCAAGTTTTTAGTTATCAAATTTTTGCCCGAGAAAGCAGGTACTCCAATTTATTGTTTTTATGTGTGTGACTTTTTATTAAATATTGGATTCCTATCACATATCGAGCAAACTATATTGCCAGATATCATCACCAATGTAATCAATCCTCCCCATTCCGATGTACAATAATTTGAAGATTATGGATGAATCGACTTTAGAGCAGCAATGATTATAACTGTTGGTTTACATGCTAGTTAGTTCATACTATCCTATCATAACCAACCTATTATTTCACATATCAACGAAATGAACTATTAGAATATCGACATTGATAGCGATTAAATATTTTTAATTTTACATAATTTTATTTAATTTTTTAGTTATGTCATTACACATTTACACTGATGATAGATGTACAATGATTTTTTTTAATTTTAAAATAAAATTATAAAATTTCTATATTATATTTATTTAAAAAAAATATATTAAAAATTATCGATTCGAATCAAAACTGAAATCTGCCGAATCTGAGCAATGAATCTGGTTTTGATTCCGATTTCAATTTTAAAACTCGCCCATTGGATTTGTTTTCGATTCTAATGTTTTTCAAATTGTTATGCCTAATGATAGAAGATATTTTTGGTACCATCCACAATGACATATGGTAGCCACCTTACACCCCACATGACACCCCTTAGTCCGAGTCACACACACATCTCAAAGCGATACAAAATGACACAACCCGACTAAGAAACGATTACATCCCGAAGCGATGCCACATAGCTCATAAGAGACATAAAACAAAATTCACGTCGCTCGAAATCGCATAAAGTGGCACCTAAAAGTGAGGAAACAGCCCTGTATAGCACGGGATCAGAACAGTCACCCTAGAACAGACGAATTGCCCACCTAAAATATTAGCGGACATTAACAACTTACATACGATCGATCCCCAGAGAGGTATAAAAACTATCTTAGAAAAAATGTAAAAAAGGAAGGGGGGGGCAAGTAAGCAATCGTCTCTCTACTCTCTCATTTACACAGCTGATATTATTGTCTTCCTCCCTCTTTATCTTTCACTGATTTAAGCATCGGAGGAATCGAACCGGAAAGCCCTCAGTATAAATATATTGTGTAGAACCATCGACGGTGAGGTGACGACTTCGCTGCCAGGACACAACCTCAGAGCCACGAGACAACTTGAGGACAACTCATCCATTCAAAGATAGGATCTCGCAGTCAAGCAGATCCCGATTCCTCTACCCAGTGTCACCACTCCAAGGCTAGATCGACTCCGACGAACCTTCTACGTCCGTTTACCACTTTAGCATTTCCATATCAATACAAAGGAGAACACAAGGATAAACCTGTACTTTCGATAGTAAATTAATTATGCTAACTCACTAGTCCACGAGTACCATCAGGCCTATTATCTTTGAAATGTAAAGATTTTTTTCCTTGGATAGTGTAAGCCTAATGCTACAAATATCTTTGATCTTTTGGTGCCTTGTCAGGAAGCTTAACGGGTCTGCAACATCGCCACAAAAATCCCCGATAGGAGACAAACGGATCTAGTAGTTCCCAACAAAAAAAATCCATCGACCTCAAACGCAAGCCACAAACAATTGGGTGGACATAGAACATCCACCTCCCGATGAATCTTTCAATGATAGCACCTCCGTGCGCCTCCACCATTTCTTCCCCCATCCACCTTGATAGCGCACTCATCCCTCACCCACCACACCTCATTCCGATCCCATCGTCTGCCATGGCCGCCATGGCCACCTTCCTCTTTGGGCCTCCTCCAACTTCCTCTTCTTCTGTCTCTTCCTGCCTCTCCAGACTAGGCCAGCCCGCGCCCCTTTCTTCTCACTCCCCACTCTCCCACTTCTTCTCCACCAGGATAAGACACCGTCCGTCATCCCTTGGCAAGCCGGCATCGTTCTGCCCTCGCGCCTCGGCGGCGGCGAGCGGCACCAAGAGCCGGTCCACAGCCAGCGACGAGCGGGTGCAGAAGGTGCACAACGTCGACGAGTTCGAGGCGGCCCTCCGCGCCGCCAAGGACAAGCTGGTGGTGGTGGAGTACGCGGCGAGCCACAGCCCCAACAGCCGCCGGATCTACCCCTTCATGGTGGAGCTGAGCTGGACATGCAGCGACGTGGAGTTCCTGCTGGTGATGGGCGACGAGTCGGAGCAGACACGGGAGCTGTGCCGGCGGGAGGGCATTGACCGGGTGCCCCACTTCACCTTCTACAAGGGCATGGAGAAGGTGCACGAGGAGGAGGGCATCGGGCCGGACCAGCTGGTGGGCGACGTGCTGTACTATGGCGACAACCACTCGGCGGTGGTGCAGCTGCACTCCCGGGCCGACGTGGAGTCGCTCATCGACCAGCACCGCGGAGCCGACGGCAAGCTGGTGGTGCTGGACGTGGGGCTCAAGCACTGCGGCCCCTGCGTGAAGGTGTACCCCACCGTCATCAAGCTGTCGCGCTCCATGGCGGACGCCGTGGTGTTCGCGAGGATGAACGGCGACGAGAACGACAGCTGCATGGAGTATCTCAAGGACATGGACGTGGTGGAGGTGCCCACCTTCCTGTTCATAAAGGACGGCCAGATCTGTGGAAGGTACGTCGGCTCGGGGAAGGGGGAGCTCATCGGCGAGATCCTTCGATACCAAGGCGTAAGGGTTACCTAAATACATCAACACTACGTCTGTATCTATATATATATCATCTTGAATGCAATGACAATCGACTGTATTTTTTCGTTCCCATCAATCCTAAACAAATTGTGGGAGCCATCACAAGAACGAATGTACACAACACCTCACTTGGTCCTGCCATCTATGAATGTAGTTCACTGTTGGTCCTAAACATTGCTGTGTGAGAGCTGAAGATGATGTTGGTTCACTTGTTGATTTGGTTTTGGCACGCTATATAGCATATGGCATCGCCAAATGGGGTAATTATCTATTTCCTTTGCTGCCGCTCTTCCTAAGAACGAATGTTGCTTTAAGATTTGTGCTTTATCAAATTCCATTGTAGCACAAGGAATCCATCCTAGTCAAAGTCACCTTCCGTATATACTACACACACATCATATATATATATATATATAAAGAGTATGATGATTGGTGTTGCGTCGCCCTTTCAGCTGATCGCAACCTGACGATAACCAAATGCGGCTCCGGTGACGGAACGCCATGAGCGGCGCCGCCCGTTTCGTCGACGCCAGAGCCCGCCTCGTGTCCGTCATCGATGCCTGCCATGGCGACCCCCGCCGCCTCAAGCGGGTCCTCGCGCGCGCCGTCGTCGCCGGCCTCCTCCCGGACCCCTTCGTTTCGGCCCGCGCTGTTGCAGCTGCAGCACCCTCCGACCTACCCCTCGCCTTCCTCGCCTTCCGCACCGCCGCCCCCCGCCCCTCCGCCTTCGCATTCGCGGCCCTCATCCGTGCCCACTCCGCCGCCCCGGACCCCTCCCCCGCGTTTTCCCACTTCGCCCTCATGCTCCGCTCCTGCCTCTACCCCGACCGCTTTGTCCTCCTCTCCCTTGTCCGCGCCTCTGCCCGGCGGGCTGGCGCCTCGCGCGCCACAGCGCTGTCCCTCCATGCCGTGGCCCTCCGACGCGGCCTCCTCGGAGACCTCCACGTCGCGACTTCCCTGCTCCACAGTTACGCCTCCGTCGGACTGCTGAACGCGTCCGCGAAACTGTTCGACGAAATGCCCCTGAAAACCACCATCACGTACAATGCCCTCATCTCCTGCTGCGCAAAGTCCGCGTGGCACGACTACGGCCTCCACCTGTTTGCGGAGATGATCCTACACGGGACTCGCCTCAACGCTGACACAATTGTCGCGGGCCTCTCATGCTGCGCCGGTCTCGGTGCTCTTGGACATGGACGGAGCCTGCACGCTCTGGTCTTGCGCCGTCTTCCTCGTATGACTCCAGAAGTGGGCACAAGCGTTCTGCACATGTACACCAAGTGCGGCAGCTTGGAGGCCGGACGGAAGGTGTTCGATGAAATGGAGACTACAAGGGACGTATCGGCATGGACAGCCATAATCGGCGGACTGGCCACGCATGGATGCGGTGAAGAGGCCATGGCATTGTTCGAGAAAATGACGGAGGAGGGGGTTGCACCGGACAGCATGGCCTTCACCAGCGCGCTGCATGCGTGCAGCCATTGCGGCCTCGTCGAGGTGGGGATTAAGCTTTTCAACGCGATGAAGGGAGTCTACGGAGTTGAGCCGAGAATGGAACACTATGGAACGATGGTGGACCTTCTTGGCCGCGCCGGGCGGGTGGAAGAGGCGAAGCGGGTTGTGGAGTCGATGTCTTTCAAGCCTAACCGTGTCGTTCTGGGTTCTCTGCTCCATGCTTTCGTCGTCAATGGGGAGTCGAGGCTGGGGAAGCGGCTGGAGAGACAATTGTTGAGATCAGAATCAGAAGCAGGGGAGGAGGAGGGAGGATTCTTTGTAGGCGTATCGAATTTGTACGCTAAAGGTGGGAGGTGGAATGAGGTAGGCTGGATCAGGGACGAGATGGTGGAGAGAGGGGTGAAGAAGGAGAAAGGGTTTAGCTTGGTAGAGGTTCATGGCAGGCTGCACAAGTTTTTGGTGGGAGATACGAGGCACCCGTTGACGATGGAGATGCACAGAATGTTACATGGATTGGATAGGGGAGCGATGCTTGGATGATCATTTAGGAGAGCAGATAGACGATAGCTGCTTCGATACCTCAAACGCGGCATCCGTGCTGCATCTCTTTCGTACCAAAAGTTTGGTGCACGGCAGAGACTTTCAGCCGCATTTCATCGAACAATCTCTCGGCGGCACGGACGATCCCAAAAGTTCGAATGAATCGTTACGAGGCGATTGCAGCCTCAACCTCTTCAGCCTTTCGTTGTAGGACGACAAGTCGTAGAAGTCGACGGCTTCGGCTTAAAGCTCGGCTTGCTAATGTTGTTTACGTGACACCGCGACTGTTTTTTTATTTTCCAATCTTTGTTGGTGGGAAGGAAAATTAAGTTGATTTACAAAGATTTTATCAAATCATCATGGATCAAAATTCTACTTTCCCCGTTACCTTTTGATTTTTTTTTAAAATTAGATAATTATATCATTTTTAATCAGAGATTAAATATATTAAATTAATAATTTAGATTTATCAAATTAATATGTCAATTATTTTATTATTAAGTCAAATTCACTTTGGAACTTGTTAGGGTAAAAGGTTGTTCACGTCCTTACCAATTTATCAATTTGATGCAGTCCAGACATGTCTGCATAGGGTTATTTGAGATGCTTCCAATGCACACTACTGTAATGGGTTCATTTCATGTAGTCACTGCTTGTCACGTGTCCATATCGATCGTCTACTCGTGACAAAGCTAGCACCACTCCTCTATAATCCTTGCCCATGACCATGTGATGTAGAGGTGGGTTCCTCCTTTTCTCGTCCACGAGGGACCCACATCGGGCGATTGGAGCTCGTTTTTGCCTAAGGTGCTCACGTCTCTTTTCTTTCTTTTCTTTTTCTTCTTTCTTTTTTTTCTTAAATAATTTACTAATGGGCCTCGAGGCCAATGGGCTGTGTTAGGCAGTGGCCTACCCACCTCGAGTAAAGGATGGGTTAGCACTCGACCTCCCAACTTCGGGATTCTTTCTCCATGGCGAATTTACTATCATGCGGATAAAAAATTTTCAATTCATGTGCTTCGGGTATATTTTGTCTTAAATTTTTCATTGTGGCAAATTTATTCTTACACAAGTTAGGTTTTCACCATACACACACCTCGGGCACATTTTGTTTTGTTTCCCGTTGTGATAGGTTTTTTTTTACGTGGGTTGGGTTTTTTCGACACACACGTCTTGGGCATATTTTATCTTATATCTTTTGCTATGACAGATTTCTTCTTACACGGACTAGGTTTTCTCGACACATATGTCTCGGGCACATTTTGTCTTGTGCCTTCCACTATGGTGAGTTTCTTCTTACACAAGTCGGGTTTTCACGACACACGTGCCTTGAGCATAACTTTTCACTATAACGAGTTTCTTCTTATATATATAGGGTTTTTCTGACTTATGCCGTGACAAGTTTCTTTTTAAGTGGGTTCGATTTTCCTGATACACGTACCTCAAGCACATTTTGTCCTACGCCTCAGGTCATAGTGGTTTTTTTTATGTAGGTTGCATTTTTTCGAATCACGCACCTCGAGCATATTTTATCTTGTGCCTCCTACTATGGTGGGTTTCTTCTTACGCAGGTCAAGTTTTCCTAACTCATGCACCTCGAGTATATTTAACCTTATGCTTTCGCTGTGATGGATTTCTTCGCATGCATGTCGGGTTTTCTCGACTCACGTGCCTCAAGTACATTTTATCTTGTGCTTCCGCTATGGTGGATTTCACCTCATGCGAGTAAGATTTTTCTGACTCACGTACCTTGAGCATATTTGCCTTGTGCCTCCATCACGGCGGAGTTCTCCTTACACGGGTCAGGTTTTCCTAACTCATATATCTCGAGCACATTTTTTCTTGTGTCTCCCACTATGATGGGTTTCTTTTTACATAAGTTAGGTTTTCTTAATACACATGCCTTGGACACATTTTGTTTTGTGCCTAATGTTGTGATGAGTTTCTTCGGGTTTTTTCGACACACACGTCTTGGGCATATTTTATCTTATATCTTTTGCTATGACAGATTTCTTCTTACACGGACTAGGTTTTCTCGACACATATGTCTCGGGCACATTTTGTCTTGTGCCTTCCACTATGGTGAGTTTCTTCTTACACAAGTCGGGTTTTCACGACACACGTGCCTTGAGCATAACTTTTCACTATAACGAGTTTCTTCTTATATATATAGGGTTTTTCTGACTTATGCCGTGACAAGTTTCTTTTTAAGTGGGTTCGATTTTCCTGATACACGTACCTCAAGCACATTTTGTCCTACGCCTCAGGTCATAGTGGTTTTTTTTATGTAGGTTGCATTTTTTCGAATCACGCACCTCGAGCATATTTTATCTTGTGCCTCCTACTATGGTGGGTTTCTTCTTACGCAGGTCAAGTTTTCCTAACTCATGCACCTCGAGTATATTTAACCTTATGCTTTCGCTGTGATGGATTTCTTCGCATGCATGTCGGGTTTTCTCGACTCACGTGCCTCAAGTACATTTTATCTTGTGCTTCCGCTATGGTGGATTTCACCTCATGCGAGTAAGATTTTTCTGACTCACGTACCTTGAGCATATTTGCCTTGTGCCTCCATCACGGCGGAGTTCTCCTTACACGGGTCAGGTTTTCCTAACTCATATATCTCGAGCACATTTTTTCTTGTGCCTCCCACTATGATGGGTTTCTTTTTACATAAGTTAGGTTTTCTTAACACACATGCCTTGGACACATTTTGTTTTGTGCCTAATGTTGTGATGAGTTTCTTCTTATATGGGTTAGGGTTTTTTTGACACATGCACCTCGGGCAAATTTTGTCTTGTGTCTCCTATTATGACAGGTTTCTTCTTATAAAGGTTGGGTTTTCCCGACTCATGCCTCTGACATATTTTGTCTTGTGCCTCCCACTACGGTAGATTTCTTCTAAAGTAGGTTGGGTTTTCTCGACACACATCTTGTGTTGGGAAACTTGGGGCAACATCACATGCATAGCGGAAGAATAGTAAACAAAAACCCTAGATTTCCCGACTCATGCGAGTAAGATTTTTCTGACTCACGTACCTTGAGCATATTTGCCTTGTGCCTCCATCACGGCGGAGTTCTCCTTACACGGGTCAGGTTTTTTTAACTCATATATCTCGAGCACATTTTTTCTTGTGTCTCCCACTATGATGGGTTTCTTTTTACATAAGTTAGGTTTTCTTAACACACATGCCTTGGACACATTTTGTTTTGTGCCTAATGTTGTGATGAGTTTCTTCTTATATGGGTTAGGGTTTTTTTGACACATGCACCTCGGGCAAATTTTGTCTTGTGTCTCCTATTATGACAGGTTTCTTCTTATAAAGGTTGGGTTTTCTCGACTCATGCCTCTGACATATTTTGTCTTGTGCCTTCCACTACGGTAGATTTCTTCTAAAGTAGGTTGGGTTTTCTCGACACACATCTTGTGTTGGGAAACTTGGGGCAACATCACATGCATAGCGGAAGAATAGTAAACAAAAACCCTAGATTTTCATAGAAAATGATTTCTTATCGTTGTGCGAAGATTGATGCCAAAAACCCATAAAATCAAAAAATCGCACATATTAAGGGAATGTGTTACCTAGGAAGATCATATATCCTTGAAATCCTACAAATCTACCTGAGAAGATGAAGGAGATCAACTGTCCTTATCTCTTATGGTGATCCACATGATAGGGGCTGCAAAGACACTCATCAAATCGCTACATAATCCTCCTTTCCATGAGTACCACGGGATCAAGAAGGGGCCAGCCCTTCTTGCTATCCACATGCTCCAAACAAGGGTTGTTAGCTAACGAGGAGAGAGAGAGAGAAGTATAGGATGTGGCAGCCAAAAAGGGGTCTAGCCTATGGCCCTTTGGTTCCCTCTTATTTATAGAGGTCCATATAAACTTACCATAATAGATCCTGCCCTATTGGGTACTAGATCTCCATTCAACTATCCAAGCCTCTTAGAGTAGTGGATCTCTACCCAATAATCTCTCATTAGCTCTTATTAGATCTCATCCATAAGATCTAATAATTTATGGGCTTATTAGATATCCAATAAAATAATAACTCAGACGGATATCTCATATCCAAACCTCTACTCATCCCAACACCTATCATATATGTGTGATCCTCTAGGCCTAATATTAAGATAGCCATGAGTCATACATGTCAGAACTCCTTTTAGCTCAATGAATTATTTTCTCCATAATAATTCACTCGGCTTATCGACTATGGATTTACTATGTTATTGTGTTGTAGTCCCAAAACGATATAGGAGAATCCAATCATTTGGACCTATTTATCCTCAATTACCATGTATCTGTAGTTTCTCATCCATTTAATATCTTATAGACTGTATTCCGGGCATGGTGCTGTCAGGCCCACGGTGCTATCTCGCTCTAATTAGATTATCCCAGAGAACTCTTGCTAGTCATAGGTGCCTTGTAAGCCAATCACATGAGTGATGAAATGTGTGACATGATACACATTCTTTTTGCTTATTATTTATTTGATATTTTTTTCTTACTTTATATTACATATTGCATGTATTGTGATGTCTATTGATTTGTGCAATGAGAATCAGATCATGATGAGATCCCAATAATGAGATCGATTTATCTTTAAACATAGACTCTAAATAATCTTAATCATAGATAACTCAAGAGGGACATCGAGATAATCGAATGAAATCTAATCCATTGGACTTGTCTATCCTCACTTACTGTATATCTGTAGTCTCTTTTTCATCTAATATCCTATAGATCATATATCGGGCATGGTGTTGTCAAGCCTATATGGTTTTTACTCAAGTCTCGCTCTAATCAGATTCTTCTGAAGAATTCTTTCTCTCTCAATCCGAATGACCCTGACTAGGGACTTATCTAAACAAGAACACGTGGGATATTCCTCTCATGATATCGAAAGTGGATAATCCTCTATCGACATTAGTATCCCTAGTGTCCCCACACGAGCAGCTATGAGATTAGCCGCCTCTATCATATGAATGAGTATACAACACATCAGTCTATCCGGTCATCTCGATATATCTCTCAAGTGCCCTATGATCAAAATTATTTAGAGTATGTGTTTAAAGGCGAATCGGTCTTAGTATCATAATCTCATCACGATCCAATTCCTATTATATAGATTCACAGACATCACAATATATATAACATGCAAGATAAAGTGATAAAACACCAAATAATATAATAAAAAAAAGAATGTGTATCATGTCACATGTGTCATCACTCACGTGATTGGCTTGCAGGCCACCTATGACTAACAATCTCCCACTTAACCTAAATCCAATCACCTACATGTCTGATCTCCATCAGACCCCCATGACGCTCAAAAACAATATGAGACAATGGCTTCATCGATGGATCTGTAATGTTATCTTCGGATAGAACTCTTTTTACTGCTACATCTCCTCGGGCTATGATCTCTCTGATCAGGTGGAACCTCCTCAAAATATGCTTAGACTTTTGATAAGACCTGGGTTCCTTTGCTTTAGCAATCGCCCCATTGTTGTCTCAATATAAGGGAATCAGCTCCTCACTGCCTAACATAATTCCTAGATCTGTGATAAACATATTCATCCAGACTTCATCCTTTGCTACCTTTGCCACAATAATATACTCACGTGATTGGCTTACATAGCACATATAACTAGCATGTCATGCATGAGTACTTCACTCTTTGATACAAGACTTATAAACATAAAAGTTTTAGATCTAACATATCCAATCATCGGAAGTAGCAGCCAACCTTATAAGGGCTATCAAGTATCGATAAAGGATCATCTACTCTCGGTGTCATAAGAGAAATATCTCATGTACTTTTGCTCAAGCAAATCCCTGACCATGGTCATTCAGATTGAGAGATAAATAGTTCTTCAGGAGAATCCGATTAGAGCGAGACTTGAGTAGAAACTGCACGGGTCTAATAGCACCATATCTGGTATACAGTCTATAAGATATTAGATAGATGAGGGACTATAAATACATGGTAATTGAGGACAGACAAGTCCAATGGATTTGATTCTTTTATATCGTCTAGGGGCTACGGTGTAGTGGCATAATACGTCCGTAGTCGATGAGTCGAGTGAATTATTATGAAGATAATAATTCACTAAGCCAAAAGAAGTTCCAATAAGTATGACTCATGACTAGCTCGATATTGGACCTAGAGGGTCACACACACATATGGTAGATGTTACGACGAGTAGAGATTCAAATATAAGATATCCACTAAAGCCCCTATCTTGTTGGATATCCAATAAGCTCATAAATTATTGGATCTTGTGAATAAGATCTAATAAGAGCCAATGAGAGATTAGTGGGTAAAGATCTACTAATCTAAGAGGCGTGGATAGTTGGATGGAGATTCAATGGCTAATAGGGTAGGATCTATTAGGGTCAAGTTAATAGGGGGCCTTTATAAATAGGAGGGAACTAAAGAGCCATAGGCTAGACACTTTTTGATTGTTACCTTCTATTCTCCTCTCCCCCTCTTCTCTTCAGCCAATAGCCCCTACTTGGGGCATGTGGATAGTAAGAAGGGTCACCGCCTTCTTGATTGTGTTGTGTGTGCAATAAGGATATTTGAGCAGTGATTTGAGGAGCATCTTTGCAGCCCCTATTATGTGGATCACTATTAGAGAGGAGGATAGTTGACCTCCTTTATCCTCTCACACAGATCAATAGGATTTCATTGATATACAATCTCTCTAGGTAACACACATCCTTTAACATGCGTGATTTTTCGGTTTCGTAGGTTTTTGTGCACTAATTTTCACACGATAACGGTGAAACCTTTTTTTTGTGAAAAGTTCTAGGATTTTTATTTTTTGTTCTTTCACTGTGCATATGACGTCACCTCAGGTTTCCCAATAACTCTTTCTCTTTCAATCCGAAGAACCCTAGTCAGAGATTTGCTTGAACAAGAATACATAGGATATTCATCTCATGACACCAAGAGCGAATGATCCTCTATCGACACTCAATATCCCTCGCAAGGTTGGTTGCCACTCCCGATGACCGGTTCTACTATATCTGAAACTTCCAAATCTATAAGTCTGGTGTCAAAGAGTGGAGTACTCATATAAGATATCCTTAATGTCTTAAATCTAGGGACCAAACATACCATTGGGATGATGAAATTATTGTCTAACAATGAGCTATCACCAACCATCTAGCATTACGTGAGCGGATCGATCAGTTAACTCATTCTCCAATAAGCACATATACTATATCCCTAGTGTCCTCACATGAGCGGCTATGAGACTAACCATCTCTATCATATAGATGGTTATACAACACACCAGTATGTCTAGTTATCTCGATGTCCCTTTGGAGTAACTTGTGACCGGGATTATTTAGAGTCCGTGTTCAAAGGTGAATCAGTCTCATTATCGTAATCTCATTACGATTCGATTTCTATTGCACAGATCCATGAACATCACAATATATACAACAAGTAATATAAAATAAGAAAAATATCGAGTAAATAATTAGTAAAATGAGTATGTATCATGTCACACATGTCATCGCTCACATGATTGGCTTATATGATACCTATGAATAGCACATTGGGCATATTTTGTTTTATGTCTCCCACCATGGTGGGTTTCTTCTTATATAGGTTGAGTTTTCCTGACTCATGAGCCTCTGACACATTTTACCTTGTGTCGCCCACCATGACGGGTTTCTCCTTACATGGGTCGGATTTCCCAAACTCGTGCACTTCATGTATATTTTACCTTATACTTCCATCATGATAGATTTCTCCTCACATAGGTTGGGTTTTCCTTACTCATGTGCCTCGAATATATTTTGCCTTGTGCCTTCATTGTGATAGATTTCTCCTCATGCGAGTAAGGTTTTTCTGACTGATGCACCTCGAGCACATTTTGTCTTATGCCTCCACTGTGGTGGATTTCTCCTCACACGGGTTAGGTTTTCCTAACTCACGTGCCTCAAGCATATTTTACCTTTGTCTCTATTATGACGGATTTCTCCTCACATAAGTCAAGTTTTTTCGACTCACATGTCTTAGGTATATTTTGCCTTATACCTCCGCCATGGTATATTTCTCCTCTCGCGGGTCGGGTTTTTCCTGTCTCGTGCTTCAAGCACATTTTGTCTTGTGACTTTGCCATTGTGGATTTCTCCTCATATGGGTCGGGTTTTCCTAACTCACATGCATTGGGTACAATTTGCCTTATGCCTCTACTATGATAGATTTCTCCTCCAGTGAGTCGAGTTTTTTCAACCCATGTGCTTCGAACATATTTTGTTTTGTGCCTCTCATTGTAACGGGTTTCTTCTTACGTGGGTTAGGTTTTTTTGATACATGTATCATGGGTATATTTTATATTGTACCTCCTGTCATGACGAGTTTCTTCTTATGTGGGCCAAAATTTTCCAACTCACACGACTCTGTCATATTTTGTCTTGTGCCTCCCACCGCAATAGGCTTCTTACGCTATTCAAGTTGTCTTATACCTTCCATTGTGGTGGGTTTCTTATGATATAGGTTAGGTTTTCCCGACTTACACGCCTCTAGCACATTTTATCTTGTGCACACTTTGGACATATTTTACTTTATGCTTTTATCGTGATAGATTTCTCCTCACGTTGGTTGGGTTTCATCGACTAATGCGCCTTAAACATATTTTGCCTTGTGCCTCCATCATGATAGATTTCTCCTCACGTAGGATAAGTTTTCCCAACTCACGCGTTTACCTTGTGCCTCTACCATGACAGATTTCTCATCATGCGCTTCGAGCATATTTTGCCTTGTGCCTATACCATGGCAGATTTCTCATCATGCGCCTCGAGCATATTTTGCCTTTTGCCTCTACTATAGCAGATTTCTCCTCACGTGGGTCGGGTTTGCTCGACTCATGTGCCTTGGGCATATTTTATCTTGTGTCTGCTAGTTATAGGTGTCATTAAAGCCAATCACGTGAGTGATGGCAAGTGTAATATGTTACATATTCTTTTTGCTTATTATATTATTTGGTATTTTATCATTTTATCTTGCATGCTATATATATTGTAATGTCCATGAATCTATATAATAAGAATCAGATCGTGATGAGATCACAATAATGAGATTGATTCGCCTTTAAACACAAACTCTAAATAATTGTAGTCATAGGTCACTTGAAAAGGACATCGAGATGACCGAATAGACTAGTGTGATGTATACTCGTCCATATGATGGAAATGATTGGTCTCATAGTTTCCTATGTAGGGACACCAGGGATACCACGTAGGTGCTTATTAGAGAATGAGTTTACTGATTGATCCGCTCATGAAATATTGGATGGTTGATGATACCTTATTGTCAGACAACGATTCCGTCATTCCAATAGTATATCTGATCCTTAGGCTTGAGACACCAAGGATATCTTGTATGGGTACTCTACTCTTTGATACCAGATTTATAGGCCTATAAGTTCTAGATCTAGCACAACCAATCATTGGGATTGACAACCAACCTTACGAGGGCTATTGAGTGTCGATGGAGGATCATCCACTCTCGGTGTCATTAGAGGGATATCTCATGTATTCTTGCTCAAACAAATCCCTAGCCATGGTTATTCGGATTCAAAGAGAAAGAGTTTTCCAGGAGAATCTGATAAGAGTAAGACTCGAGTAGAAATTGTATAGGCCTGACAGCACCATGCCCGGTGTACGGTCTCTAGGATATTAGATGGATGAGGGGTTATAGAATTATTATGGAAATAATAATTCACTGAGCCAAAAGGAGTTTTGACAGGTATGACTCATGACTAACTCGATATTGGGCCTAAAGGATCACACACATATGGTAGGTGTTGTAATGAGTAGATGTTTGGATATGAGATATCCGCTAGAGCCCATATCTTTTTGGATATCCAATAAGCCCATGAATTATTAGATCCTATAGATGAGATCCAAGAAGAGCTAATGAGAGATTATTTGGTAGAGACATACTAATCTAAGAGGCTTGGGTAGTTAAATGGAGATCTAGTACCCAATAGCACAGGATCCATTAAGGTTAAGTTGATAGGGGGCTTCTATAAATAGGAGGGAACCAAAAGGCCATAGGTTATGCCTTTTTAGCTGCCACCTCCTCTTATTCTCCTCTCCCCCTCTCCTCCTTAGATAGCAAGTTTGGAGACTTGAGGAGTATCGTTGCAGCTCTGTTGTATAGGATTAAAGAGTCAAAAATTAATCTTTTGGTTCATAACTATGAGTTCTTTCATATGAAACCAAACGAGACCATTGGAGACATGTACACCCGTTTTACGGATGTCATCAATGGTCTAAAAGCACTTGGTAATTCTTTTTTAGTTTTGAACTTATTAATAAGATATTAAGATCCATTCCAAAAGTTGGGATCCTGAAGTAACAATAATACAAGAATCAAATAACCTAAATAACTTTCCGCTTGAAGAACTTATTATTAGGATCAAGAACGACACTAAGAGGGGGGGGGTGGGGGTGAATTAGTGCAGCAATAAAAATCACATTAAGTCAAAAATCTCGTTCGATAAAATCATTTCAGAAAGATGTTAAACTTGAAAGCATACAAAAGCGTAGTGAAAGTAAAGCAGTTTTTAATGAAAGTAAAGAGCAAAATACAAATGTAAGCTAGATTTTTATAGTGGTTCGGTCATCGTGACCTACATCCACTCCTGATTCTTCTTCACTTGAGGTCGTCGGCTTCCACTACTGATCTTCTTTCAACGGGCGAAGATCAACTACCCTTTTACACCCCTATTCTCCTTTTCATAGGTTTAGGAGACAACCTTTTATAAGCACTCAGTTATAACAGCACTCACTTATACACAAATATAGTAGGTATTACGATGAGTAGAGGTTCAGATATGAGATATTCGTCGAAGCTCCTATCTTATTGAATATCTAATAAGCCACTGAATTATTGAATCCTATAGATGAGATCTAATTGCTAGTCATAGGTGCCCAGCAAGCTAATCACGTGAGTGATGGCACATGTGACTTGACACAGAATCTTTTTGCTTATTATATTTTGGCATTTATCACTTTATATTGACTATTGCATATATGCATGTATATATTGTGATGTCCTTGAATCTGTGCAATGGGAATTTGATCGTGATGAGATCACGATAATGAGACCAATTCGCTTTTAAACACAGATCCTAAATAATCCCGATTATAGGTTACTCGAGAGGGACATCGAGATAATCGGACAGACTGGTGTGCTGTATACCCGTCCATATGATGGATGCAGCTGGTCTCATAGCTGCTCGTGTGGGGACACTAGGGATACTGTACAGGTGCTCATTGGAGAATGAGTTCACTGATTGATCCACTTACGAAATGTTGGATGGTTGATGATACCTTATTTTCATACAACAATTTCGTAGTCCCAATGGTGTATCTGGTCTTTGGACTTGAGACACCAAGGATGTCCTATATGAGTGCTCCATTCTTTGATACCAGACTTATAGGTTTGGATGTCCCAGATCTAGTACAGTCGGTCTTCGAGAGTGGCAATTGACCTTACGAGGGCTATTGAGTGTCGATAGAGGAT
>LVTN01000556.1:170038-191415 GCA_001649415.1 Musa itinerans | reverse complement strand
CCCTAGTTAAAGCATACAAGCACAAAGAGTTTAAAAGTAAAGAAACGCTATAGAAATCTCTTGTGAGAATCCTCCTCAAGTTCTAAGTGTTAGAATTCTGTAAGAGGAGTGTGAGTGCTTGTAACGGTTATCTCCTAAACCCGATAAAAGGAGAAGAGGGGTGTAAAAGGTGATTGGCCTTCGCCTATTGAAGGAAGGCCTCTAGTGGACGTCGGTGACCTCATCGGAGGGGGAAGCTAAAAGTGGATGTAGGTCAAGATTGACCGAACCACTCTAAATTTTAGTTTGCATTTACTTTCTGCTATTTACCTTACTGCAAACCTCCATATGTGCTTTACTTCCTTATTACTTTTGTTGCACTTCTATACGAACTCGCTTTCAAGCTAAGTTTCCGAAAACGGTTTTGCGTTAGAAACGGTTTTATCGTACGAAATCCCCCCCCCCCCCCCCCTCTTAGTGCCGACCTCGGACTCTCGATCCTAACATATAATATCGACCTTGCCTTTCATAAAATTATTTTAAATAAGGAAAGAACTAAGCCTCTTATACCAAGCCCTAGGGACTTGTTTTAATCCATAGAGAACCTTAGTCAACTTAAACACATGATTCAAAAAATTAACATTCTTAAATCCGAGAGGTTGTTTAACATAAACTTCTTTAGAAATAAAACCATTAAGAAAAGAACTTTTAACATTCATTTGAAATAACTTAAAATTATTACAACTAGCATAGGCAAAGAGAATCCTTATGACTTCAAGTCTAACCACAGGAGCGAAGGTTACTTAATAATCGATACCTTCTTCTTAGTTGAAACCTTTGGCCACTAATATAGTCTTGTTTCTAACCATGATACCAAGTTCATCTTGCTTGTTTCTAAAGGCTCATTTAGTATCAATTACCAAATGGTCACTAGGTCTAAGAATAAGCTTTCACACCTCATTTATCTCAAATTGATTTAATTCCTCATGCATTGCAATAACTCATGAATCATCTTTCAGGGCCTTGTCAATACATTTAGGTTCAATTTCAGATAAAAATGCTACATTCACACAAAAAAATTTAAGAGAAGACGAGTTTAAATACTTTTTGATGTGTCTCTAATGATTAGCTCTTTAGGATAAGCATATACATACTTTCAATCCTTAGATAAGGATTCTTTGGAAGAAGATACATCCAAGTTGCTAATGGGAGGAGAGGTTTCATTCAAATTTATAGTATCAAAATCAAAATCATCATCAAATCATTTTTCTTAAATTCAAAAACTTTATTCAAAACAACATAAATAGATTCTTCTATGACTAAAGTTCTTTTATTAAACACATGAAATGCTTTAGAAGTAGAATAATACCCAAGAAAAATACCTTCATCGAAATTTACATCAAATTTTCCTAAGGCATCTTTTTCGTTTAAAACAAAATATTTACATCCAAAAACTTTAAAATACGAAACATTAGGTTTTTTGTTATTGAGTTTTGGAAAGTAATGGTCTTACTAGAACCATATTCATGACATAGCTGTTGGGAAATCTTGGGGCGACATCACATGCGCAGCAGAAGAATAGAAAAGAAAATCCCCAATTCTCAAAGATATGGTCGTTGTCGTATGAAGATTGGTGCACAAAAATCCATAAAATAGAAAACCAAGTGTGATATAGATTGTGTTACCTAAGAATATCATTTATCCCTGAATCCATGCAGATCTCTAGAAGAGGGTGAAGGAGGTCAAGTGCCCTCCTCTCTAGTAGTGATCCACACAATAGGGCTGCGATGACGCTTCTCAAAACTTTAGGCTTGCTCTGAGGTGGAGAGGGGGAGGAGAATAGCAAAAGGCTTTAGCCTATGAACCACTAATTTCCTCCTATTTATAGAGGCCCCCTATCAACTTAACCCTATTGGATCCTGCCCTATTGGGTATTGGATCTCCATCCAACTACCCAAGCCTCTTCAATTATTGGATCTCTATCCAATAATCTCTCATGGGTACTTATTGGATCTCATCAAAGGGATCTAATAAATCAAGGACTTATTGGATATCCAATAAGATAGGGGCTCCGATGGATATCTAATATATGAACCTCTACTTACCGCAATGCCTACCATATGTATTTGACCCTCTAGGCCCAATATCGAGTTGGTCATGAGTCATACCTATCAGAACTCCTTCTGACTTAGTGAATTATTATCTCCATAATAATTCACTTGACTCATTGATTGTAGGCGTACTATGCCACTACATCGTATCCCCAAATGATACAAGGGAATCCAATCCATTGGACATGTCTGTCCTCAATTACTATGTACCTATAGTCCCTCATCTATCTAATATCCCAAAGACCGTATACCGGGCATGGTGTTGTCAAGCCCATACGGTTTCTACTTGAGTCTCGCTCTAATTAAATTCTCTTGGAGAACTCTTTCTCTCTCAATCCGAATGACCCTGGCTAGGGATTTATCTGAGTAAGAACACATAGGACATTCCTCTCATGACACTGAGAGTGGATGATCCTCTATTGACACTCAATAGCCCTCGCAAGATTGACTACCATTCTCGATGACCGATTGTGCTAGATTTGAGACATCCAAACCTATAAGTCCGGTATCAAAGAGTGGAGCACTCATACAAGACATCCTTGATGTCTCAAGTTTAAGGACCAGATACACCACTAGGACTACGGAATCGCTGTCTGATAATAAGACATCATCAACCATTCAGCATTTCATAAGCGGATCGATCAATGAACTCATTCTCTAATGAGCACTTGTACTATACCCTAGTGTCCCCACACAGCAGCTATGAGACTAGCTGCATCTATCATATGGACAGGTATACAGTATATTAGTTTGTCCAGTTATCTCAATGTCCCTTTTGAGTAACTTGTGATTGGCTTGTTAGGCACATATGACTAGTAATAGCATGTCGTGTTAATGGCTTCAACCCAAAAATATTTGGGTAGGCTATATTCGTTTAACATGGTTTTTACCATTTCTTGTAAATTCTTATTTTTTCTTTCAACTACACCATTTTGTTGTGAGTTTCTTGGAGTAGAGAAATTATGATTGTACTCATTTGATTCACAAAAGTTTTGAAAATCATGATTTTGAAACTCACCACCATGATCACTACGTATAGATGTAATCATTAAGCCTTTTTCAGTTTGAACAAGTTTACAAAATTTTAAAAAATACTTAAAACAATCACTTTTGTTTGCTAAGAAGTATGTCTAAGTGTATCTACTATAATCATCAATAATTACAAAGGCATATTTGCTACCTCCTATGCTTGTTGTATCAATTGATCCAAATAAATCTATATGGATCAATTGCAACAGTCTAGAGGTGCTTATTTGATTCTTTGACTTGAAATTACCTTTTATTTACTTTCCTAGTTGACATGCATTACACACTTTATATTTGACAAACATGATACTAGAGATTCCTCTTACAAGTTCTCTAGATGAAATTTGAGAGATTAGTTTTATGCTAGCATGACCTAACCTCTTATGCCAAAGCCAAGCATCATCGCTTAAAGTCGAAAAGCATATTTCATTACAAAGATCTTCAATGTCAATAGTATATACATTATTATGTTTTATGGCAATCATAGATGTATTTTGTATGGTCTTTCAATAATGCAAAAATTAGATTTAACTCTTATGATATATCCTCTATCACAAAATTGACTAATAGTTAGAAGATTATGATTTAAACCATCTACTAATAACACATCTTCAATCAAGAGGTTTGATTTATTACCTATGATTCCTTTGTCAATGATTTTACTTTTGTTGTTGCGGTGACAAACCCTTCGTCTTAGCTAGTGAGCTTAGAGAATTGAGTTGGATCTCCGGTCATATGCCTTGGGCATCCACTATCAAAGTACTATCTCTTACTCCTAGCTTATGATTGTAAAGATATCTATAGGAAATGAGGTTTTCTTTTAGGTACTCATTTGATTTTGGGTGCCTTATTAATCGATATACCTAACTTATCATTTTGCATTGAGTCATTTATGGTTCCTTTAGGGACTCAAATTAACTTATGTGAACTATACCTCTTAAATGGACATTTATGAGCATAATGTTCAAATTTACAACAAAAGATGTAGTTGTTTCGAGGTAAAACATGCAAAGTTGGGTCTTTAACAAAGATAGTCGGCTTTTGGTAAGTGTTTCTCACAGAGCCGATTCCATCTCTTCTAAGAATATAATCCTTATTAGCATGGATCATATTTAAGGATTTGCTTCCTATTTCAAAATTTTCTAAGGTTACATGTAGTAACAAATTTTCCTTTTTAAGCATCTCTAATTCTTCACATTTTATGCAAGGAGGTAATATTTTATTATTATACTTAATATTTAAACTATTGAATTCACTAACAAGAGAGGTATGCTCCTTTTTTAATAATTTATACTTTTTAATAACTATTTTACATTTATCAAATAAATCATGAAATGCATTCAACAATTCATCAAACGATAAATGGGCTTCGATTGAGTTACTTACCTTGTCACCAAGCGCCATTAAAGCATAGTTAGCAACTTCTTTGTTGGTTGGCTCCTTGTTTTCGGATGCACCTGAATCATCCCAAGTAGTTTTTAGCGCTTTCTTCTTCTTCAATTGCTTCTTCTTCACTTAGGGATATTCACTTTTGAAGTATCCTGGCTTCTTACATTCGTAGTAAATCATTTGATCCTTTTTATATTTATTTTTATATTTAATATCATGTTTAGTTTTGTTCTTTTTTATGAATTTTTTAAATTTTCTTGTTAAAAGTATGAAGTCATCATCATCATCACTTGATTTTTCTCTTAAGTGGTCTTCTTGAGTTCTAAGTGTCAAATCTTTCATATTCTTTAGAAGGTTGTTCTCAAGTTCTTCATGTGCATTGCATGTCATTTTGTAAGTCATCAAAAACCCGATAATTTCTTCGAGTTGGAAGTTGTTCAAGTCCTTGGCTTCTTGAATTATGGTTACTTTAAGATCCCAACTCTTTGGAAGGGATCTTAATATCTTGTTAACAAGTTTAAAATTAGAAAAACTTTTACCAAGTGCTTTTAGACCATTGACGACATCTGTAAACCAGGTGTACATGTCTCCAATGGTTTCATGCGAAACAATTTATAACTATGAACTAAAATATTAATTTTTGACTTCTAAACTCTACTCGTGCCTTCATGTGTGATTTCAAGTATATGCCAAATGTCACAAGTCGTTTCACAAATAGAAACTTGATTGAATTCATTTTTATCCAAAGCACAAAATAAAGTATTCATAGCTTTGGCATTCAAAGAGAAAGTCTTCTTCTCTAAATCATTCCAATCATTCATTGGAAGAGAAGACTTTTGAAATCCATTTTCTACGATATTCCATAACTCGAAATCCATAGAAATCAAGAAAATCCTCGTTCTAGTTTTCCAATAAGTGTAGTATGTTCCATTAAACATGAGAGGACGTGTGATAGAATGACCCTTATGATTATCGACAAAAGCCATCTCTCTTGGGTTTTAAACCAAATCGAGAGTAACCTTGCTCTGATACCAATTGTTATGATCAATATGACACTAAGAGGGAGGGGTGAATTAGTGCAGCAATAAAAATTATATTGATTTAAAAATTTTCGTTCGATAAAATTATTTTGACAAAGCTCGTATCGGAAAGTTATGAAAGTAATAACTTAGAGTAAATGTAAAGTGTAGAGTGCAGTTAAGTAAATGAAAGAAAGAAGTAAGGAAAGAACACACCGGATTTATAATGGTTCGATCATTATGACTTACGTCCACTTCAGATTTAACTATTATTTCCATCATTTTTTGATTGATTAATGGTGCACGGATAAGAGAGGTACAAGATTTAGATAACTCTTTAGCTAAATTTTGTAGAAATTTTAATGTAAATTCTCTTTGATTTAGATGCATTATAATAATTATGTTTTTCACAAACATCATTCCAATCTGCTTTCTATTTGGTGCTAGGTTATTTTATTAATTAATGAGAAATTTTATTTTTTCACCATGTATAAGGGGTGCCAAAGTTTCCCTTTTAGGGATTTCTTCGAAGAGAAACCAGAAGAAGATACGGTTATTTGAAGTGTGATGGATCTTTTAACTCTTCTTTGGAGATGATAAATATTGGTAATATTTTCTAAGTCTCCATCGGGCCAAAATATTATAACTAGTTGTTGGACAATCAATATTTCATATTCTCTTCATACGAAATGACTTACATTGTGGGAAGGAATGTCTCGTGTTACCGAGGAAGGTTTCAATAATCTTCAGATAAAATCAACTCTCACAGCTAAAACATGTCTCAGTAATATTTCTTTCATTCCATGAGTCATATAGAACTTGCCAAATCAGCAAATATGGTTAAATTATCTTACTTATCTAGAGCTGAAATTGAGGAAGTCCATATTTTAGCCATTAGTGCCCGTCGTAACAATTTTTTTTTGTTACTGGGGAAATGTCACTCCGTTGCATTTGTGCATTCACTGTCTTCTGTCGATCATCCAGGATGATTGAATAAAGTTAAAAAAAAAAAATAGATACATGGTAATAAATATAATAATTTTTTTATAAAACTTATAATAAAAAGACTTAAGTACTCATGGAAAAATGTAAACATTTTTGGTAAACAAATAAAAACCTAAGGGTGTTTTAGTCTTCTTAAGATTCAAGGATCTGATCAAATTGGAAACTACTGTTCCAATTCTTTCTTCGTCAGCTGTTGAAGCTTCCAACTTGGATTTGGCTTCGAACAGCTTCGAAATTGAGATGTTGAATCTTCGCTTCTGCAATGTGAATCACTTCTTCCCTTGCGAGATCCATGGCGACCATGAACTGAATGCTTTCTTTCTAACTGAAGCTAATTTCTTCTCTTGCTGCAGTCAGTTCAGCTTCTGCATACTCACTGCCTTATCCTCGTATCAGCACCTTCCTCTCTCTCTCTCTCTCTCTCTCTCTCTCATTATTTGATTTGCTCGTCATTTCTATCTGATAGCTATCTTCTCCATTGCTCGAGCTAAATGCATGTCATCTTGCAACATCTGAACCAGTGATTCTAAGCTTCATTTCGAGTTCCTTTCCTTTGAACTATTGAGCTCTCTTAGCAGTTTGATAAAACTGGCTACCCATCAAGCTATTATAAACTAACTCAAATCTTTTTCACTCAGACTAAAGTTCGGAGGATGATAGATAAAAATATTTATCCCAATTATGATATAACACATGGCACCATGATAAGCAAAGAAAAATTGGATCTGGATTAATAATTGAGTCATATATACATTAATTTAATATAAAATATTAAAAATAAATATTTTACTCATATGGTAGAATATTCTTTCAAGTTAAGCCTACTATAAAAAGCACATCAGGTTACAATAATCAAGGTCAAAAATTATTTATCAATCACTCATACTTTTTGTTGACAGATCATGTCAAAAACCCTATGATCTTGATCTTTTGTATACAACAATATCCAATCTAATTTTCAAAACCATCTCAACTTCATCCAAATTTTTTGTAAACTACATTATCAACATCCACCCCATCAAAGGAGGTGTTATACAAAATACTATCTAATATTGATTGGGAAACTAATTTATCAATTGATTTCAAAATATTTATCTACAAATTAGTTTTTCTATTAACAATGTAGTATCATTTTTTTAACCTTATGGTATGTTTCGTCACACACCTCTTTTTTTTCTTGTAAAATGAATATATATCAAAACATTTATATCATTTCTATGTTTATGTTTATCAAATCAAAATAATTTAATTTATGACTAATCATTTAATGGTACCGATTTATACTGTAAGGCGGCAAAAAGATACGATAAATGCACCACCTAAGGTCGAGATCTTTTAGATGGAATTGGGTGGGATCTCAATCACAATTTATTATATGTATTATTTCTTAGTGACATGATAGAATAATTTAGGTTGATTTATTAACCTTTTGGTTCAATTACTTTTTTTTTTCTTTTCTTCAGTATAACATGAAATTGCATTTTAAGTGTTGGTATGCTTTTGCTAACAGATATAGTTTGGATGTCGTAAGATTTTGACAAACTAGTTAATTTCGCAATAAATGATATGAAAATGGGTAAAAATCAAATCAAGTCCGGTCAAAATTGATTGGAAAATCCTGGTTGCATTCGCATCAAACTTGTGTTCGCAATTCCAAACTCGGATCAGATCCAGATATATTATATCGATGTAGGCAGTTGACTCGATTGACTCGATCTAAATTGGGGGTGGGAACGAACGCCCGCCACCATCCGCCGCCGCCTCCTCCGACGCGGTGCGGCCAGGCGGCCGGCGAGTGCGCCTCCGGAGCCTGCGCGCTCTGCGTCTGCTGCCCCCTGATGCTGCTCTGGCACTGCGTCAAGCTCCCACTCGCCGCAGCCTGGCGGGAGACGCGTCCTCCTCGACTCCTCCTCATCCTTCATTGACATGGAACTCGACGCCGCCGGCGATCTCCTGTGGCGGTCACCCTCCAAGCGGAGTCTTCTTCGGAGATGAGGACAGAGAGGAGGGACGAAGCTTCCATCGTTGGCCTTCCTCTGCTTCTGTTCCGTTCTAATTCTTCCTTCTTGTATTCTTGATGTACACCCTCAACCTTCTTGTATTCTTGTTCATTGTAACCACAGCAGATTCGGCTGAATGATCGTTTCTTTGTATATTTAGCTGATACATGAGATCTGTCTGATTTACATCAGAGCTCCTTCCATGGTGCATCTACATTGGCTAGCTTGCTTGCTTGATGGGTACTGCCTACAGAATCTCTTATTGACAACGGGAAGAGTCCATCGATGGGGGGCCCAAATGACGGCAACCGGTTTCACCCCCTCCACTGCAACTCTCCGAACCCTGGACTGTACTGCGCTGTCCTCTGCTCCACGGCATGGGCTCCCCCATCGGTGCAATGATACGTCACACGCATAGCACAGGAGGAAGCGTTTAGGTCATCATGTCACATCATTTCTACCGACGTCCTCTCAAATTGTGTCCTGCAACTCGCATCCAAAGCACTCAGCACACCCGATCTAAACCGACTGCAGCGCCGTTTCACTGCGACGGCAATGTGGAGATAGTGTGTTTAAGCAATGTCCTGATCTCCTGGCTCTTCTGCAAATAGTAGATGCACACCGTAATCACGGCTGCTGGATCTAATGCAGATAGGGAAATTCGCAGAAGCTGTAAAGCATGGTGAAGAGTTTCTAGGGTGCACAGGGCCATGATTGAGTCCCCCATGCTGGTGAACCTTTTCACGCAGTATGGCATCTTTTCATCTATCCAACAAAAGTCCTCTAAAAGACTAAATTCAAGAGCTTCACTGTACTAGTGCAGACTCCACAGGAGCATGACAATGACCGGTGTGAGAGGGCCATATCATTCCTCTAGATTGCCCTAATCATTCCACTATGTGTTCTTTCCGAGTGCTGCCACCTTTGTTCCCTTCGTTCACATGCCATTGTTGCCTATAAATAGTGTCATTCTCCCTTCCCCCTTAGCCTCCAATCCTCCATCAGCCAAATACTTGCCAGCAATTTCTCCAGTGTCATCATGAAGGCCTCAATCTTCGTCCTCTTCATCACTGCGCTTCTACTCTGCCGAGCTCCGACGGTATTGTCGGTGACATGCAACCCAGTGGAGCTGAGCTCATGCGCCGGCGCCATACTGACCGCGGCGCCACCCACCGCTGCCTGCTGCGCGAAGCTGAAGGAGCAGCGGCCCTGCTTTTGCCAGTACAAGCAGAACCCCAACTTGAAAGGCTACATCAACTCGGATAACAGCAAGAAGGTGGCCAAATCTTGCGGCGTTCCGATCCCCACCTGCTGAAAAGTGTCAACGTGGCCTCTTGTCTTCATGAATTCAAGTCTGCCATCCCCCGGTTAGGAGGAGAAGCTGAGATCCTTCTAGTATGCAGTCTTGTACGTACAAGGTATTGTTTGTAGCGTGCTGCGGGCTTCTGATGGCTTGCCTGGTGTTTCTCTTTTGTCCTTGATCTCAAGTGTCGAATATGACCTTGTATGGGTCTTCAATAATGTAATTCCAGTGTTCAAGAGTCTCACTCACTATGGTGCTAGGAAGAAAGGCCATATCATCAGAAGACTTCAACGTCGTAGATATACTACTATGAGCTTGAATGTCATTCTTGATCCAAAGACTATGACTGAACATAGATCGACCGTGAGCTGAAGATTCAGGTTATGAAGAGAAATCAAAATTAATGATAATAATAATAATCTGCCAGAAGTTTTGGATGTGTTCTAACTGCTGTATGAAGAGAAAGGATGTTCTTCGAAAGGGGAAAGAAAAAGACTGCTGACATCAAAGGACAGCAAGATGATGTCAAAATAATTAATCCTAAGCACAGAAAACATGCATTCTGGGGCATGCAAACCAATAAATCTACTGCAAGTGTTACAGCAGTACGTAGTGACCTATTTCTTGATCTCAAGAAAATAGCCAAACCATTAACCCTAGAGAATAAATCTATTGCAAGCATTACGGCAGTTGCAGTGACCTATTTCTTGCTTTTAATAAAATAGCCAAACTATTAACTCTAGAGTTTTTCTTTTCCGATTCTGAAGGAAAATATGTAATGATGTACTAGAAAATCAAAAGAAATCAACAAAAATCTTCTTAAGCCTGATGCTAAATTACATTACTACACATAATTGTTATCCTCACCAAAAAGAAATACACCGCCTACCTTTGCGTGAGCAAAAATGTATGCAAGCACATGTAGATTTTCAAAAACACAGAAATTGCAGATTATTAATGAGAAAAATCAGATAATATATTTTTTAAAGCAGATAATATATTAAACTTCTTTCGGCATTCCTCGGTTTCCCTTCCTACTTTTACCCTCGATGAGACTTCGAACCTGATGAAATTATTAGTGTTGATGAGGTAAATCCGTGTGGTCAGCATAATATAGCAACCAAGAAAAAGAGATGCAACAATCAATGATAACAAGTTGATTTCCAGAAGAATTTAATGCTTATTAAGCTTGACATGTACGAGATTGGAAGGAGGGCATGCAAATGTCAGAGCTTCTCAAGGAAGAAAGCAAAAAATTTAATGTATGTAGAAGCTATTCAACATCTTCTGCAAAAGTATTATCGTTCTACCGCTGGGCTTTGCTTTCTTCATGCCTGGCCGTGAGCTGAGTCGCCGGCGCAGTCGAGACGCCGAGCAGAATACGTGGAGGAATGCGCTTATTACCATATTGGTGGGCTACCCAACTTCCATGTTGTTGAGAAAAATATGCGGGCCTCGCAACTGGGACGTCTGAATTCTCCGGTCACAAAACGGGTATGAGGAGTGGTGAACAGAGGTTATCTTTGATTTAGATAAGCAAAACGCCCATGGTAGCGTTCCCGGCAGGGCATCACACGTGGCCGATAATGGGTAGTTTGGGAAGAGTCACGGATCTTCTCCAATCACAACTAAAGTTGAAAGCTCTTACTTCAGATCATGGCCGTCGAGACACCCAACCGGAACCACATTCTTTACATATGAACAGTCAGATCAGGACGAGACTTACAAATAATTGCACAGGATCCGACAAGTCGACAAGCCTCTGCTAAACTCCGCCGCTGTCGTCGCCACCGCTTTTCTATTCTGCCCTCTCCCGCCGCTGGATCGATTGCTCATCGACGCTACGACTGCCTTCTCACCCTCCACGCCACCCGCTGCCTTCTTTTGGTATGTGAGAGAAAGCTTCGAAGATTTCAGCGGTCAATCGTGATCGGAAGAAGACTTGTTCCAAAGTGACGGGATCGAGCGTAGAAGGTGAGGACTTTGCATTCAGTCCATTCCATTTCGATCACCGCAATATGTTGAGTACTGGACTTTGCTTCTAAACCGCTTTCTTGGCAAACAAATCGGCATCTTTTTCTCAAGTTTTGGTTCTTGTGGGAGAGGGTTTGATCCGAGCGACTCCGGTCCTGCTTGAACCCATTAATTGCATATGGTTTTCTCGAATTAGCATTTTTTTCAGTGCATCCTTTAAAATTCAGCCTCAAATCATGCATTGCATCACTACTATTTAAAAGACGCAATTTGATATGAACGCAATTTGTGCAATTCCAGTGATAACTGATTAGAATTCAGTTACTTGGATGAAATTGAAGTTATTTATTATAACTAACATGACTTTGGGTGGGACTTTGATGAAATTTGATTCCTTTTTACTTAACTTCAAAACAACCCTGTGCCGCGATGAACAATCTTGCACTTCTTTCTTTTGACATGTCGTAGTTTTTCTCTCTTATTTAACACCCAACTTGCACCCGACTCAAAGGGTATCCATGGGTAGGTTCAGGTATGGTATGTTTGTTGTCATATATGCAAGCCACATTAGCGAATTCATTGAGTTGGACTTGTTCAATACAATCTAAACTATTTTTTTAATCTAATTAATTCTAAAATAAGGGTTCATTTTTGGGACTGATAAGTAAAGAATTGGCCAGTCCTATTGTGCCAAGTTGCATGAAGTACAAACTTATGGAAAGATTTTTCCTGGTAAAGTCATTGCATATTCAAATGTTTTAAGAAATTGAGCAACAAAATGCTTCATTTAATTGGTGGCTCTTCCTGAGGGTGGGACAATATAAAATTCCTACAATGAAGCAATGGAGGTTTCTTGGAGATTCAAGTGTCATTTACCTAACTATAGATGCATCATGCTTATTATACTGTATTCAGCAAGGAGTATGCCTACGTTAAGATTCATTCTAGAATAATCTGTAAGATTGTTCTACTTGATCTTTGAACCTTTAAAACTTCTAAAATTTATCTTTGTGATGTTGGATGCCTATCCATAATATGATAATTCTGTACAACCCATGAGTATGATGTTGACAATCCAATCTGAAACCAACTCAATTGAAAGGACACTTTTGTGACAGAGATTTAATTTTATTACTCAGAGCTGGCCTCACAATAGCCACAAATTGTCCAATATGAGGATTCTTAGTGGATTCAAATTCAGGCCCATAGGTATAGAGGAATTTTAGCTGGCCTCTGTTGTTTCACTTTTGATATATATATCACGAGGGACATAATGTTGGTCCTATGAGCACATGAGTTTGGTGCTCCAATAGATAAAATCACAGAAGTAACGAGACAAGGGGTTTCATGTCATGGCTGTGGCATGTGATGCTATATACCCTGTTGTGGGCAAGTGACTTACTGCAGAAGAGCATCCATGTTCCTCCACTATTTCAAGCTCAAGCAAACGTCTTTAGCTTAAAATGGACTTTAATATTCTAAAATATTCTGTAACTCTCAAAACTTTCTTAGTTTATACTACTCAGGACTCGTAATTTTTATTAAACCAGCAGTTGCTACAATCATGGACTGACTATCCTGACGAACATAGAACTCTTCTAATATTTATAGAGGGAATCTAACCAGTTAAAGTCAACTTGCACTTTACCCTAAAAATTACACAATTCCAAAAATAAGCCATAGATGAGTTTATCACTAGATGATGAGCGCAGTTAAGGTTGAACTTTTAAGCCTTAAAAAGATGACACTTAGTTTTTGATTCTATGTGTGAGTTCAAAGGCTCAGGGAGACATGGCATCGAAGAGCACGAGTTTTGATATATATCATGAGTGACATAATGTTGGTCTGTGTATAAAAATAATGTTGGTATGTGTAAGAGAACTAAGATTCAATGTTTTAGTTACAATTATGCCTTTCTGAAGAAATTTGGTCTGTGTATGAGATTTATTTGACCACCGCAAAAAGGCATAGTAGCCATATTTTGTTTCCCCCATTTACCTTTATTGATGATCTTTCTTTTGAAGCTGATTATTTTTATACATGCATTCTCCCAGTCATTATCTTGATTCTGCTCTTAATCTTAAATTTAGATCAGAGTGGTAAGGAGTTCTTATGGCTGGTTTAGAGGAGCTGAAAAAGAAGTTGGAGCCCTTATTTGATTCAGAAAATGACCCATCATTTGGAATGTCTATGGATCCTTGTGATTCATATATGGTAAGTGTTAATTTGATTGGTTATTTCTTGAGTCTCTTTGAGAAGCAAAATTTTAAGATAGAATGTCAAGTTAACCAGAATTAACGATCATTTAACTTATTATTCTTTTATTGGATTTCAATTGATGTCTCTCATCTTGACTTAGAGAATTTGAGTGGGTATACATTAAGTCTTACATTGATTAAATTTACAAATGTTCTTACATGAGTATGTAGTTCCATAGGTACATGTTCATACTCCTACTTGTAAGTATTTGAAAAGAAAACCTTAATGCCAATCTAATGAAACATGTTCCATGGGACACAGTTCATCAAGGCTTTTTAAAAGACTATAGTCTTAGATCTCTAAGTAAAAGAAAGAATAAGGATGCTAGAAATTGAAATTTGACAGCAAGATGCAAAGTTAGATTGAAAAGCTTTTGTTATAAAATATTGGGTTGAACTGGGACGTTAGCAGTGCAACTGGAGGCTTTTTGTAAAGAATTAGGCTTATCATGTAAAGTTCAACAGCAGGAAAAAGATTTTTATAAACTCTATATCAGAATGTTATAGTTAATTTGCTAAAATTTTGACAAGTAAAGGGGAATTGCACTTTCTCCACCTGTCTTTTGTCTGCCTGCTTTTTTGTTTGCATATCATAATAAGGAAAAAAAAATGTTGGCAAATGATGGAATCTGTTTATTATTAGAATTCACCTCTTCCCAAGGATGCTTCCATCTTTTTCAAATGTGAAGTGCTAACGGAAAGGTAAAACCAGGGAACTGAATAAATCCAAATGTAGGTGAGGAATGTGCAAATATCCTTGAACAGAGGTGGCAAAATGCAACTTATAAGTTTTAAGTGATTGAAAAGACTAGAGATATAGGGACTAGACATGCTCTAAATTGATAAATTTCATGCATCTAAGAAATTACTGAATGGCCTCAAACCTTATGCAAATAAGAAAACCCTCCTTCAATACTTCTTGTAAATATTAGTCAAAGTCTATATTACATCCGAAGGGACAACTTTTTCTGTAGTCTACAGGATCTTAATATCATTGAAAGTTCCAAAAAATAAAAAAGAATTCTTAAGCCCTTCAGAAATATGCAAGGAGATATATGTGCCCTCTAAGACTTGATTCTTAAGTACTTGGGAACTTTTCCAACCAAAACTATTCCAGAATGAGGACTTCAAAATAAGTCTACAACTTTTACGTGGAACCAAATGCTCTGTGAAGCAATAAATATAATAAGGATGAAACTTTTATAAAAAGATAAAATAAGAATCATGACTTTAACTCAACCTAAAAATCTTTGATCAACCTAGGCCCAAAGGACAGCTTTAATTTGCATTTAATATGATACATTCCTGAGGTGGTTAGTGCTGAAAGTTCATAATGCAATGCATCACAACAGGCTACTGTAGTAACAAGGAGATTTCAGTAGATCTTCAAAAACAACAGGTTACTTGTATCAGATGACAAGGACAACTTGGTGAGGTTCTTTTGAATTTTTGTCTCTCCTTGTCAACAACAAAAATAAATAATTTTCAGGACCTAGAAATAACGTTCCCAAGGTAGGGTGATCTTTAAGATTAAAAAGCATGGAAAGCAGTTCTTGATCCCTTAGCCAAAGTTCTTGATTCTCAGCCACATGCTACATTATATTTCTAGTATGAATTGAAGCGTTAATGGTTTTGGGTTCCTAGTTGTAGCTATAACCTTTGTGGATTTTTTTTCTCATTGACTTTTTTAATGGTAGCTTTTGATGCTTTCTCGTATGTGTTTAAATAACTTGCTTCTGTTTTATGGAAAAAAAACACACAATAAGCTTATCCTTTATAGGTAGTCCATCAACCACATAGATATAAGTCTCTTTATATTCTTGGAATTGCAAAATTTTACTAGTTAGTTTTCCATAGGGAAGTTCTTACTTAGAACCAAGATTCGTCATACCACAATGTATTGTCCGATATGGGTGGTACATATTGATCCGATGGGGGACCGGTACATACATACTAGTTTGTTGTTATGTCTCATCATACCATGTGTTAGTATGTTGCTATGGTATGGTATGTACCATACCAATGATCGAGTGATACACCGGTGCGGATCAGTAAGGCAAATCATGCTTAGAACACCAATTTTGTCTTACCTTTTTGTGATCTATATCTACTGGTCTTCATAGTCTGTTTGTGTTGACATGGAATGATATAAGGTATTACTGAGCTCTTGTAAAAAAAAAATTTAGGAGCTATAGAGTTCTGAGACTTAGACAGCAGATGAACCTATACCATGACTTAATGCCTACAGATAGCTACTTATCTATGGAGTTATTCATCACCATTTACTCTTGTGTACCCCACGTTCCATAGGTTGCTTCATTATCGAATTATTTTCTAGATCTTGATCTTTGTTGAGGTTTTCAGTTGTTAATGTATTGGGAGTTCATCTGAGTGTTGCATTAGAAATTCAAGCTGGTAACCTACAGATGACTTCCATTCATGTATGTATTATGTCTTTTATGCGGTGATGGACTTGTTGGGATTGTCAGTTTTTCCTTCCTCAAGTTTGTTAGCTATTACATTTCATTTATGAAGCTTCTTATGCATGATTAAAATGAAGGATTGTTCATTGTTATATCATGTCATGATGTTATGCGGATATATTCCTAGAATGCTACCAATCAATGTTGGGCCAGTCAACACTCCCATGTGGAGGTCAGCATAGGCTAAAAATATGCCTAGCCATATCTACCTACGACAGAAGTTGACATTGTATGTTTTGACCCATGAAGACATGTACGATTAGAACAAAAATCCTTGTATGAAATTACATATTCAGGTTTTGTATGGCTTACTTTTATGTTTGCATGGAAGACTATATTGACTTTCGGTTTTTTGAAGGTTTCAGATGGTGGAACTGTTAACTTATTGAGCAGATCTTATGGAGTGTACAATATTAATGAGCTTGGATTGCAAAAACATCCAGCTGTGATAGGAGATGAAACTGAAATTGGTGAAAAGACATACTGTTGTGCTTCGCATGAAATGCATGTTTTTGGAACCATAGGTTGCGGAGCAAGCAGTGTGGTCCAAAGAGCTGTTAAAATACCAATTCATCGGATTATGGCATTGAAGAAGATAAATGTGTTTGAAAAGGTTTACCTCCATGCTTATTTTGCTTCCTAATGCTTGATGGTGATACAAATCATACGACAACATTATTTTTTGCATTTGATAAATGTGTAGATTTCAAAAGTCCAGCCCTGAACAATTGTTTAGGGGCAATGTCTCTATTGCTAATCAACAGGGAACCCCTTGCTTGTTTTGTTTTAAGTGGAATTGCTTTTTCATTATCCAATATAAACTATTTACTTCCAGTTCCATTTTTCATTGAACAAAATTTTCATGATACATGAGGTACCAATTTGATTTTTTGGGTACTGGTACAAACTACAAAGTTTTACCACATATATTTAGTTTAAATAAATTTCTTTTTTCTTGTTGAGGTGTACTCATGATTGTTCAGAGTCTTCAGACAAGTATGTACCATCTGATCCTTAGGTTTTTGTTCTCTCCTGATGTTAGTTAATAGGTCCAATGGATTATTTTATTCTCCTAGGCATAAATGTATTTATTCATCCATCCTATCACAATAACGGAAAGTTTAAATCAGTGTAACACGATATTGGAACCTTTGTGGGTAATAGTGATTAATCTTTTACCCTTCTTCAGTTTAAATGCTGTGATGTAGTTTAAGAGCTAGAGGGGACTCTTAGAGCTAAAACAATTTTTTTTTTAATTTGATAAGGGTGTAAGAGTCAAGAGGGAGAGAGAAGATATTGCTCAAACTGTACTTTGACTCCTAGGCCTTCACACCATATGATCCATGCATGGACAATGGAATCACATTCTAGGAAAAGAACATGATCTCACACCATTCACTCATGAAGAAGAAAATAGGGAAATATAAATAAAAAGGTTCTAAATTTTTTAATCAGGATTATTTAGATCAATCATCTCATGTTATTTTTGGAGTCTTTCACTTTTAATTTTGCCTATTATTTACAAGTTCTTTTTCTGAGATTAGTTTTCTTAATCATCTTCAATCAAACACATTTGCCTAATCCATCCTTTTTTAGCTTCATTCCCTTTTCTTCTCTTTAGACAATCATGGTGGATGATGTGGAATTGTATATGATATTGGCATGTGATAAGGTAAATATTTCCAAAAAGAAACTTAAACAAACAAATTATTACAAAGCCTAAAATAGGACAGAATGACTTCTGCTTCATTTTGCATTATGTTTTCACTGTTCTTGCTGCAATAGGTTCATCTGTGCTCTCTTTACGCATAAATATCTAATCTAAAGTAATCCAACAGATGATTTATATGAGAAAGTGATGTTGCAGTTTGTTGAATGGACTCCACTAGGTAGTTGTGAAGACCTAAGGATCAAGTGAAGCTTTGGTTAGTTTCTAACTTGTTAGATTAGATTTCAATTTCTGATGCAGATTTAAGATCAAGGCTTACTGTTCTATTTGTAATTCTATAGACATGAACTTCTTATTGATAATACTAGAAATATCGACCAGATGATCTGCTTCTTTACCTGGTAAAATCCTTCCAAAGTCGATGCCCTAAAATGGATTTTTGGCAGAGGAATAAGTGTTCTGTGGCCAGTTTATCTTACTGTTCTAAGTGTAGGAATTATAGTATTATTCAATTACAATCTAGCCATTGATTCCTTTTTGGTCTAAAAATAGAAAAAAAAACAGAAATTATTGTACATGATTACCTGAGGACTTCAACTTATCCCTGTTGCTCTCTGTATGTCTCAATTTTCTACCGTCCAATCATTCTAGCAATAGATAATTTTCTCACTGTAGTCTTAAGTCAATACTGTATTATTAAAGATGTGGCCAACTTATTTGTCTCCTCAGAAAAACATCAGAGCAAACTCTCAAAGTTAAAGCATTCATGCAGTCATACTATCACTTGTTAGTTACATTGAGGTTATCTGGGACTTGTACAAGAACAATTCTCTTATGATGGGTATGTAACTTCCTATATATATATTGTGATAAACCATCATGATCAGTTCACTATGGTGTGAAAAAACTTGACTTTGGATGTTCACTGTCATTTTGTACAATGATCAGAAACTCAACCTTCTTTCTTTCTCGTTTGCCGTAGACAACTTAATGCAATTCACTTTGGCAAAGGAAGATACTTTGTATGCTTTCCAGGTAAATCCTTAAAGTCATTGCCCTTGTTTGGTTTATGAATGTACAATCACAATATATGTTCCAAAACTACCGTCCAATGGAATTGTGCTCAATCAGTGGGCTAGCGTGACATGTTCCGAAGGTGGTTACTTGACAAGCCTATTGTTTGATGGTGTAACCCCTCACCACCATTGGAGGTCTTAACTGGTCAGAAGTGCATTCATATGAACAAGTTTGTCCCTTGTCTTTCATCTCTGTTATTCTATGGCTATATTTGGTAATTAGAGTCTATTTTGCAGTTTGCAACATAATATAAATGTCCAATCAGCTACTATACCTCAATACATTTTGGAGAACTAACAAGGGTAAGGTCATATAAAAGAATTTGCTATCTGAAACGATATCTCAGACCACATGAGAACTGCCCCTTAATTATGGAATTTACCATATTGAGTTTCCTATTTTTCTTTCTACCCACTGAAGAAAGATCTGAAGACTGTAGAGCTTTGATGTCCTCACAGGGCAAGGAGTTTGATTGTTTTCTTAGTATATTGTAGGAAATCATCTTTTCAGGAATTTTCCATGAGAGCTCATTCATTCCTTTGATAATATGTACAATTTCAATTTACTTATCATATTTTTCTCTCATGAACATTCTGGAAGTTGATAGGCACATCACACTTATTATTTTTACATGTTTTCTTTCACTTTGAAGGAAAAAAGACAACAGCTTCTTAATGAGATAAGAACCCTATGTGAGGCATCATGTTATCCTGGCTTAGTTGAATTTCATGGTGCATTCTATACCCCCGAATCTGGACAAATCAGCATTGCCCTGGAGTATGTGGATGGGGGTTCACTTGCAGATATACTGAGGCTTCAGAAACATATACCGGAGGCTGTCCTTTCATGTATGGTTCAGAAACTGTTGCATGTAAGGATCTGTTGCTTCAATCGTTGATCTGATTATCTTAACCATTTGATAGTGTAGTACTTCTTGTTCCTGATGGATGATCTCCTAGATATTTCCAATTTAAAGGGTCTAAGCTACTTGCATGGAGTAAGACGTCTGGTGCATAGAGATCTAAAGCCAGCCAATTTGCTTATAAATCTCAAAGGAGAGACAAAGATTACTGACTTTGGTGTCAGTGCTGGTTTAGATAATTCAGTGGCTATGGTACGTGATCCGTAATTCATTGTTGGTGATTATGACGTTATTACTTTGGTTGGTACCTACTCTTTTTTGGAACTTTTGCTAACAATTTTCTTGTTTCTACATAACATCTTTGGAATGGAACTTGAGAAGAGTATATAATGTAAAGTCTGTTTCTTTGTCAGTGTGCCACGTTTGTTGGCACAGTCACATATATGTCACCTGAGAGAATTCGAAATGAGAGCTATTCCTATGCTGCTGACATTTGGAGTCTTGGATTAACCATACTAGAATGTGGTACTGGAAAGTTTCCATACATGGCAAATGAGGGGCCTGCAAACCTAATGTTGCAGGTGAGATGATTTTTCTGTTTGTTTTTTTTTGTTCCATTTGTCTGCTACTTTAATGCTCATGGGTCATTGTCATCATTAATTAAAATTATTTAACACCAAGTGACTAATTGCTTATCTGAAATATTGACAAGTGTAACATTTTGCAAAGGTGTTTGTCAAATGCAAAAGTTGGGAGAGTTTAAACTAGTATTATATTGATAGTTGAAGCCTTAAACCCACTGGCTGAATATCATGGTGCTTTAGAATGAAGATATATGGTCTATAATATTTACAGTCATGAAGATATGGATCACCCCTTCTTGCACCAAATATCTTACCATTTCTGAGGGGATTGGAGCTATATTTCTTTCAACAGTTTCTATGTGTTTCTACATCCTTTATCTGAGACGTTGAAAAATAAAATGGACAATGTTTTTTAAGGAACACACACAAACAATAGGATAATGGTGAACCGATCATTAATTACTTCTTTTTCATTTATGAATTTCATATTTATAGAAATAGTAATTTTGTAAAATAGTAATACGCAAGGATTGATATATCGTACCATACCGGAGTTTTGATCTTTTCTTGGTATGATATGGTACGGTACTGTATATCGAGCAGTATACCGTTCGGTATATATATATATATATATATAT
>LVTN01000556.1:134254-162395 GCA_001649415.1 Musa itinerans | reverse complement strand
ATATAATATAAAAATATAAAAATTAATATATAAAAATATAAAAATAATATAAAAATAAAAAAGGAGGCATACGTTGCCTCGGCGATGTTGCCTCCTTTTTCTTCTCCTCGTTGCATTAGATGAGGAGAAGACACGGCCTTCTCCTCATCTGCGACGTTCGGCGAAGACGACGAAGGCCGTAGATGTCTCCGGCCTTTGTCGTGTTCTCGCGGTCTTGTCCTCATCTGCGACGTTCGGCGAAGATGTCAAAGGCTGCAGACGTCTCCGGCCTTCGACGAAGAACGCGGCGAAGGCCGTATGCGTCTCCGGCCTTCAGCGAAGAACGTGGCGAAGAAGAAGCCGAGCTATCGCCTCTCCGTTACCTCCTGGATCGGGATCGTTGGGCGGCATCGGATCGGGAAGAGTTGAGGTTCTCCCGATTCTCCCTCTTCTTTGAGCACCTTCTCCCTCTTCTCCTTCGACGCTTCTTCTTCCCTCGCTACAGCCAGGACATAGCCAGGTTGATACCGCACGGTAGCGAGCAGTCTGCCTACTAGTCTGTTGGCGAATTGGTACGTACCGCCCAGTACAAGTGGTATAATTCGAAATTAAAATCCTTGGTAGACACTACCGATTTAGTTGGAACTCTGTTCAGAAGGTAAGCTGCGGACTCTAGGACGTATCCCCAGAATGAGACGGGTAGGTTGATGAAATTCATCATGAATAGCACCATGTCTAACAGCGTGCGATTCTTCCTTTCCGATACACCATTGAGTTGAGGTGTATAAAGAGGGGTTCATTGGGACAGGATCCCATGGTCTTTGAGGAATTGGATGAACTCTTACTCAAGTACTCACCTCCTCGATCTGATCAAAGAGTATTGATATTCTCCCGAGTCTGGTTTCCTACCTCATTCTTATATTCTTTGAATTTCTCGAAGGTCTTGGACTTGTATTTCATCAAGTATGCATGTCTATACCTAGAGAAGTTATCAGTGAATGTAATGAAGTAAGAATAATCGCCTATGGCCTGAGTTGACATATAACCACATACATCACTATGTATGAGTTACAGCAACTCAGTGGCTCTCTCTCCAGTTCCACTAAATGGAGAGTTGGTCAATTTTCATCGAAGGCAAGATTCGTAGGTTGCATATGATTCATAATCAAATGGATCTATGTATTCATCCTTTGGCAACCTCTAGATTCTTCCTTCATGGGTATGACCCAGCCTACAATGCTATAGGTATGCATTGTTTACCTCATCTCGCTTCTTCTTAGACACATTTACATCATGACATATGGAGCATCATCTAATATGAATAAACCATTATTTAATATTCTTCTACCGATAACTTATCATCCAGGATTAATGAACCATTATTCTAAAAAAGTAATCTATATCCATTATTTGTCAAACAAGAAATGGAAATAATGTTTCTGATAATCTTATGAACAAAATAGCAAGCATCTAATGTTAAAAGAGCTCTACTAGACAACTGTAAGGTGACCTCCCCAACGGCAATAGCGGCAACCTTTGCATCGTTCCCCATCCTGAGGTCCATCTCGTCTCTCGCCAATCTTCTAGGTCTTGCCAGAACCTACAATGAATTGCAGATATAAGATGCACTGTCGGTATCCAATACTCATGCACTATTATAATTTTCTGACAAATGGAGATCAATCATGAATGTACCTAAAGTTTCTCCAAGCTTTTGTTTTGCCTTTTCTGCAAGGTACTCCCTCTTTGTAGTTCCTCTTTCGATGCTCGTCTTTGCCGTAGTGGAAGCACTGGCCTTTGTCCTTTGCCGTGTCTTTCTTAGCAACCTTTGCTTTGCTCGGTTTGCCCTTGCCATTGCCATTCTTAAGGGACTTTTCTACCTTTTCTTTCTGGTCTCACCAGCATAGAGAACTGGCTTCTTTTTCTTAACGGTGCTCTCAGCCTCTCTCAACATATTAAGGAGCTCAGGGAGAGTCACCTTAAGCTTGTTCATGTTAAAATTCATAATGAATTACGAAAAGGAATCTGGGGATTGAAGTTCAAGATCCATACACAGGTTATTCTCTAGGATCATTCCTAGACCCGTGAGCTTTCCTATCCTCTTAATCATCTTAAGGACATGGTTTTGAACCGATGTCCTCTTAATCATCCTGGCACGGAAGAGACTTTTGGATATCTCATATTGCTAAGTCCTTCCTTATTCCTCAAACAATTTACAGAGATGCAGAAGTATAGATTTTGCATCTATCTTTTCATGTTGCCTTTGTAACTTGGGAGTCATCGAGCCCAACATGTAACATTGAGTAAGAGTAGAGTCGTCTATGTACTTCACGTAGCGAGCGATCTCATCCTCACTTGCCCCTTCCTCGGGCGTGGACATTATTGTCTCAAGGACATACACGATTTTCTCCATCGTGAGAACGATTCTCAGGTTGCGAAGCCAATTCGTATAGTTTGGACCAGTGAGACGGTTGACATCAAGTATGCCACGTAAGGGATTTGAAAGCCACATTTTCTGAAAAATAAAGATGCAGCAAAAAAGTAAATAACATGCAGATTTTGGATTTTATAAAATAATTAAGATATGGTCTTTTATATTAATCTACTCACTATTTATCGCGAAACACACAACTCCCTCCAGTATGTGAATCGGAAATCTTTGACGGATTTCTAGTGGATCGAGATCCAATCGGCGCTTTAGTATGACCTTGAGAGACTCGACCAATCACATTAAGCCCAAATGGTAGGCAACTTTTGTTAATCACAACTCCTTGTGATTCTCGTCCTGTTCGACCTCTGAACTATCATGGTCTCGAGGGACTTGACCAACCATGATGCTTGATTAAGTCAGCACGATCATTACAAGCTGAGTCTGATTCGATGATATACTCTCGAGGGATAGGTGAGCGTCGAGGGACTCGACCAACTTAGCCCACATCGAAAAGTGATTTCCGCCTATAATGATAGAAGGTCACGTGGGTCAATCTTATTGTCTCACGTTTACCGACTTAATATTATTTTAGAGAGGTTTTTCTAATTCAATTTGGTCTCGTGGTTAAATATGATGCATCACACACATATATTTAACATATATTTACATCGCATGCCAATATATATATACCTAGTAGGTGTAGAAATATATGTGACATATATGCACACACAT
Organism: Musa itinerans; assembly: GCA_001649415.1. Lineage (NCBI taxonomy): Eukaryota > Viridiplantae > Streptophyta > Magnoliopsida > Zingiberales > Musaceae > Musa > Musa itinerans. The sequence goes on along the minus strand of LVTN01000556.1, from coordinate 159,253 downwards.
CCACACCAGATGATCACGGACCAGAGCCTAAGTGATCAAGCCCGAGCCAAAGGCTTGATCACGTACAAAGAGATTTAAGTGTGTCTCAGCGTATCTCCATGCTCGACGATTATCCGTCTCGTCCTCATCGGTCCTACCGACACCTCGATGCATCTCCATGCTTCCATCACGCATTCTCGTGCAATTACAACTTAATTATAGGCATGTACGCCTACAAATACACATATCACATATATAAGAAGCCTTGATCTTAATTAAGGGGTGGTACAACACTAAGGGAGATAGAATTACATGTCGAATATAACGAGAGAGAGAGGGAGGCTCGTAGGCCTCAATAATAATAATCACATACACACATCATCACACATGTCCATGATCATCTGTCTACATCATACATCGCATGTACACAAACATGTAGGACTACTAGGTAATAATTAATTAAATTGTTTAATTAAGTATATAGTTTAAACTTTAAACTATTTGGAACTCCTACCAAAACTTTATGGCTAGGTGTCCCCTACGGCTAGGAAACCCTGGTTACTAGGGTTACCCCTGCGGCTAAGAGTCCCTAGCCACAGGGTTGCCTTGGGCGACTACGAAACCCTAGCCACCAAGGTTGCCCTTGCAGCTAGGACTCTCTGGCTGCAGGGTTGCCTTAGGCAGCTAGGAAAAAACTGGCCGCCCTTGTGTCCAGGAGTCCTTGGCCGCAAGGTTACCACAAGCGACTAGGAAACCCTAGTCGCTAGGGTTCCCCTTGCGGCCAAGAATACTTGGCTGCAAGGGCTCTACTCGGCTTGGCCAAGAGCAGCACTACAAGCAGCCTTCTACCAATGCTGTAGTGTTGCAACATTTGTTGCCCTTTTTTTTCAATTTTCTATCAACTATTTTGATGACAAACCAGTGGCTGATAAGCAAGGTCGGCAATACCGACGTGTACCGCCCGTACCGGGCGGTACGTACCGGTCCGACAGGATACCGGTACGCGGACCGCCCGCTACCGGGCGGTACACCTCAAAAACCCTCGTATCGAGTGATACGGGGCAAAATCGGGCGGTAACGGTCGAAATTTCGACCGTTACCGCCAATATTTTACACATGCCACTCAAGATTCAGATCATGGAACTCGACAAGGTACTGGTCAAGTTTATGAGCGGAAGGGGAAGGGGAAGGGGAAGGCAGTGGATGAATATGAACAAATACGACAGAGCATACATGATATAGACACAGAAAGAGGCGCATCGTATTATGGAGAATTATACGGGCAACAACAATATGGTGATAGTTGGTCATCCTTCTCTGAGCAACAGCATGATACATAACAGCACCAATATATGCCTCAAGAGCTGCCTCGGACAAATATGATTCATGACGATCAGTCTACGATCAGCACCACATTGATGCATCAATGGCACACGGTGTATCAATACACTATGTCATGGGATCAATTTCATGATTGGGTCCAACAAACGTATAATATTGATATGTATCGGATCGAGGACCCCGATCCACCACCCGTGGAAGCTCGTCGTTCGTTTTGGTGGTAGAACAACAATCAGGTATATCTAGATATGTGATAATTTATTTCATTTGAATTTTAGAGTTTATATTGTAACAAAATAGTCTAACAATTCAACTAATTTTTCTGTAGATACTTCAATCTATAACGGACTGAAATACGAACCTCGAACAAGACTATCTCAAAGCCTGAAAAAGATATGTGATACTATCTTTACCTAATTTACATTGATTTTGCTAAACTTATACTATTACTATATTTATTTGTAACTTGAAAACCCTATCCTAACTTTTTTTTCTAATTTTCAGGTATTTTGGAGGGATAAATCGGTAAAATCAGGTGTACCGCTCGGTACACCTCGGTATACCGGTCGGTACACCCGTACCGTACCGTACCGAGGCCGGGTCGAAACTCCGGTACGGTACGGTTTGGCGAACCTTGCTGATAAGGCCTTTCAAGTTCCAGAATAGATGCAGTTCAAATTTGCGATCGGAAATAAATGCAACAATTTTATGCTAAAATCGATTCTACGCGATTTGACATAACATGCAAAACACGCAGTTTATAACCAATCATCGCATGAACAACCTAGCTCTAATACCACTATTGGGAAACCTGGGAGAGAATCACATGCGTAGCAGAAAAATAAAACGGAAATCGGTTTCCCAAAAACAAATTTATATCATATCGCGTGTGACGATTGGGAGTGAAAAACTCGTCAAATCGAAAACTATGTAAAACGTGACAATCTCACCTAAGGAAACTCGTATATCCCTGATATGTAGGTCCTAGTCCGTGGATGGAGATCTCCCATCCTCCTCTCTAGTAGTGATCCACACAGCGGATGAAGCGACGACACACCTCTCGCGATGTGTTCTTTCCTCGCTTTTGTATGCCACCACCAACGTAGCAAGGGTAGTCCTTCTTGTTGCCCTCTCGCATAAAAAAGGGGGCAGTCGGCTGAGGAAGAAGCAGGGGAGAAGTTAGGGAGGTGGCAGCTAAGGGGTCCAGCCTTATAACCCTTTTAGTCCAGAGCTCTTGCTGCTAACCCTAATGAATCCTGCCATATTGGGTATTGGATCTCCATCCAATTACCCTAGCATATTGGATACTAGATCTCCATCCAATTATCCCTAGCTTAATAGAAATTGGATCTCTATCCAATTATCCACTCTAAGCTCTTATTATGTCTTACCCAACGGATCTAATAAAACAGGGACTTATTGGATATCATATATCTAATCCTCTATTCGTCGTGTCATCCACCATATATATGTGACCCTCTAGGCCGAATACTGAGCTCGCTGTAAGTTACACCTGTCAAAACTCCTTCGGACTTAGAACTCCTTTTGATTCAATGAATTATTATCCTATAATTCACTCAACTCATCGACTATGGACGTACTAGATCACTGCGCCATAGTCCCCAGAAGGTATAGGGTGATTTAATCCATTGGACCTGTCTGCCCTCAGTTATCGTGTTTCTATAGTCTCTCATACATCTAATATCCCAGAGATTGTATATTGGGCATTGTGCTGGTAGGCCCATACGGGATTTACTCGAGTCTTGCTTTAATCGGATTCTCTCGGAGAGCTCATTCTCTCTCAATCCGAATGACTCTAGCTAGGGATTTGCTTAAGCGAGAACACACGAGACATTCCTCTCATGACACCGAGAGCGGATGATCGTCTATCGACACTCAATTGTCCTCGTAAGGTTGATTACTACTCCCGATGACCGGCTGTGCTAGATCTGGAATCTCCAAACCTATAAGTCCGACATCAAATAGCGTAGTACTCATATAAGACATCCTTGGTGTCTCAAGTCTAAAGATCAGACACACAATTAGGACCACGAAACCGTTGTCTGACGATGAGGTATCATTAATCATCCAGCATTCTGTGAGCGGATCATTCAGTGAAGTCATTCTCTAATGAGCACATGCACTATATCCCTAATGTCCCCACATAAGCAGCTATGAGGCCAGTTGCCTCCATCATATGAACGGGTATATAGTACATCAGTCTGTTTGGTTATGTCGATGTACCTCTTGAGTAACCTATGATCGAGAATCTTTATGGTTTGTGTTTATAGGCGAATTGGTCTCATTATCATGATCCAATTCTTATTGTACAGATCCAAAGACATCACAATGTATTTATCATCCAATATAAAGTGAGACAAAAATATCATAATAATAATAATAAAAACAAAAAAAACTGTATAGTATGTTACACGTGTCATCACTCACGTGATTGGCTTGCAGGGCACCTGTAACTAGCATGGCTGCCCTTAACATAGCCCCGCTAGGTCTCTTATGGTTGCATGTCAAGTGTTTCTAAGTGTGCTTGTCCTACTCTGATACCATCTATCACGAACTTAGCTGGTTTTGCCTACGTCGTGTGGCACTCTTACGTGTCCATCCGTAAAGGGTCGACCTCCCGAACCCTCTTATGGTCCCTTAAGGACCTGCAAAAAAGAAGACGGATTAAAGGAAGTGTCTAACTCGGGATCCCACAAGCAACTATTTCAACAAACACTTGATAAGCAATGCACATTACGAACATAGACTTCACAAGTTTTGAACGATCGTATGACAAAAGGTCTAAGGTGGTCCGTCGCGATTGAAAGTCCCCACAAGTGCCCACATGATACTGTTGTAGAACAAGGCAGCAAACCAACCCTAGACACTACCCCAAAGGCTCATCCAATCATGTGCCACCCGGGTATCTCTTAGGTGTTATGTTGGCTAACACTCCGCACCACTCCATGGAGCTAGAAAACCCTTAAAATGGCTGCATGGATGGTTTGTTTCTAGATAGTTTTGCCTTTATCCGTCGACTGCACACAATCTACGTTTACAAGCCTAAAATGGTCACAAAAGTCAATTAAAATGGGGCTGTCAAGCCTACTACGAGCTCTTTACATATTGTGCAAAGCATGAACAAAACCAAAAGACACGGACATACACGAGCATTACATCGAACATCTTTTTTACAGCTTTGTCAGTGACGCTGCAGTAGAAAATGCCGAGGTACTTTGCCTGACTTGTTGTGTGGGGAAACCCTTTCCACTCAACTTGTCGCTGTGGGACCAAGGGACCCACATTGGGCAAGATTTTGATCCACCCACAACAGGTAGAAGGGCAATATTCTGATCTGCCAACATCGAGTAGAAGGCCATTAATGTGGCAAGATTCTAATCTGCCAACATTGGGCAGATCCCAATCTGCCCAGGTTGAGCAATGAATCTGCTTCATCCCAATCTGCTCAATGACCCACAGTGGGCAGATATGTTGTTGGTGGAAGCTGCTATACTCTCGTAATCTTGCCTCACCAACCGACTTGCAGATTCTCCCATCTTTTCATGTCGAGGTCAGACCTTCCGATCTGCCTACATCATACAATAAATCTTCTGTCCCGATCTGCCTACATTGGGTAATAAATCTTCTTCGCCCCACTCTGCCCATATCAGGCAATAAAGCTTCTTCGTCCCAATCTGCCCACATCAGGTAGATTTGTTTGTTTTGGTGCAAACTATTATCATTTCTCCTGATCTGCTCACATCGAACAGATATGTTTGTTACACAAACTGCTATCATTTCTTCTGATCTGCCTCACCAACCAACTTATAGATTGTCCGATCTGCCCACATCAGGCAGCTTATTCCCAATCTATGCACATTGGGCAGCTTTTTCTTGATTTGCCCACATCAGGCACTGCACTTCCTATCTGGCCCACATTGGACAACCTATTTCCTATCTGCCCACATCGGACAGCTTATTTCCAATCCGCCCACATCGGGTAACTTATTCCTGGTCTGCCCACAACAAGCAACACTTTTTTCTTGGTTGATCTGCCCACCTCGGGCAAACTTTGATGTGAATGCCGACGTACCCATGTCAGGCAGGTTGGCTCCAAATCAACCAAGCTGCACACGTCTGACAGAATTTGATTTAAAGGCCAACCTACCAACATCGAGCAAGTTGGCTCCATGTTAAAGACGCTTGTGTCCACAAAGGGTGTGTCATCCATCGGGATGCTTCATGTTCACGGAGGATGCATTGGACGCTTCCAAGGCTCTCATCCACGAAGGATGTATCGAGCATTAAAAACACGTGTCCGCAAAGGATACATTGATTGTCGGGAATTTTTTGTTTGCAGAGGACGCATTAGATGTCCTTATCGAGATGTTTTTTGTTTTCGGATGTCTTATCCAAAGTGGACACATCGCCCATTAATGATGATTCATGTCCGCGAAGGTTGCGTCAGCTATCGGCATGTTATTTGTCTACGGAGGATACATCAGATGCTTCGGATGCTCTCGTCTATGGAGGATGCATTATGCATTAAAGATGCTTTGTCTCTACAAAGGATGCGTAGATTATCGGGATGTTGTTTGTCCTTGCAGGACACATCAAATTTTGTGCTTCTACATTGATATGAAGACTGGATCGAACTCTGGTGTCGAAGCTTGTGCCTGAGCAATGTCACATGCGAGCTACTATCAAGGCTGAGCCAAGTGGTCTTGATAGCATTTTATTTGTGGAGCCAGGTGATCTTGAGGTGGCTAGAACTCCTTGTTTAAAAGGGCTCCCCTTTAGCTATAAATTGGTGTGCCATGGTAACGGAGTCTTCACTTCTCCCTTTAGCTTCTCCACCGTTGCCTCTCCTAGATTGGCAGCTTTGGCATCTTCTTGGTCATCAACTCTTCTTCGATATGTTGGGTGAGAGTTCGTTGGATGAGGGAAATGAGTTAGGTACTTAGCCTTTCAGCCCAATGTGGCTGAGACGTCCTTAAGTGCCTCATCTGATAACCATTCGGGTTCAAAGAGTGACTCTTCATCTTCCGATAGAGAAAGATTTTCATCCTCATTCGTGGAGGCCATAGTTCAAGATCCCCAAGAGGAGAAGGATCATCTGGCTATGAAGAACTTTGATCAAGACTTGTGCTTGCATCTAGAGTCCTTAAGCTTTCTTCGAGCTAAATACGTTATTCTTTCTAATTATGAAATGATTATCCCAAAGTTGGGCATCCACCTCGGTCAATTTCCTTTGTGTCGAATTTGATGCTCTAAAGGTAGGATGATACTTTCCTATTCCCTTGTTTATCACTAGCCTTTCTTAGATAGGCTTTCTTAGATGGTGGAGGATTTCATCTTCACGGATGGCGCCACTTAGTTGGCTTCATTAGAGACTATAGTCAGCAAGGGAGTATTGCATCCTTGAACATCCTCCGCTCGTGCTTTCGTGTTTGTCGTAGAGCAAATGGGTACTATCTAGCTGCCCATGATGGATTTAAGGTTAGGGGCTTTCCAACATCCAACAAGGGTTTGAAAAGTCGACCGATCACACTGATTGAGGATTTAGTCTTATATGGTCTACCCAAACCCTTATGAATAATGTCCTAGTCTTATAGGGAGAGGGGGCAAGTTTTCTACTTGGCCGAGATCTTGTAGGCTTCCTTATCCATCAAGCCGATGGATGAGGAGTGGCTTTTCTGAGCAAGCTTAAGTCCGGCTCCGACGAGTATGTTGCCTTTCTTGTAATTTCATAATATCATATCTGTCGTCTTTGTATCTTGCAGGCGTAAACTCGGCATCGTTTCGCCTAAACAAAATGAAGAAAGGTAACAAAAGAGAGAGCAACCATGGATGAAGGAAGTTTTGGTTTTACGGATCCATCTCGACATCGGATACCAAAACCATTCCCCTATGAAAAAGAAAGGTGTTGAGATGACAAATTGAAGGAGAGAGTGGCAGAACTGGAGGGGTGAGGTTGACCCCGAGGAGATATTTGACTAGAAGGGAGCAGTTTCGGTCTCTAATGTCGTGGATGGATCAATCGCACTAGAAGTTTTATGTATTTTGTTTAGGCTCGGAATGGCACAAGTTTTATACTTGCGAAGCTTGATCCCGAGGGAATATTTGACTTGGAGGGAACAGTTTTGGTCTCCAATGTCGAGGATATATTCATCGCATCGAAACTTTCTCTATCCATGGCCGCTCTCTCTTTTGTTGCCTTCATTTTGTTCTAGTGGAACGATGCAAGGTTTATGCCTGCAAGAAAGAGGGGTAATTGACATAACGATATTATGAAATTACAAGATTTGATTGAAAGGAAACATACTCGCTAGAGTCGAACTTAAGCCTACTCTGATAAGCCATCTAATAAGGAAACATGCACTTGATGGCTAAGGAGGCTGATAGGATCTCGGCCAAGCGGAAACTTGCCTTCTCTCTGTAGAATTCAAGACTAACAAAATTCAAGTGAAGACTCCTTCACCATGACACACTAATTTATAGCCAAAGGGGAGCCATTTTAAGCAAGTTCCTACCACCTCGTGCTCCATGAATTAAATATGTAGAAGCAAGAAATTCGATGCATCCTCAAGACAAAAAACATCCGGATAGTCGATGTGTCCTTTACGAACATAAAGCGTCTTTAACGTGTCATGTGTCCTCTGCGGACAAGAGCATCCGAACGTTTGATGCGTCCTCTGCGGACAAAAAACATCCCAATAACTAACACATCCTTCGCTAACAGTGTCTTTAATGCATGATGTGTGCTCTACGGACGAGAGCATTCAAAGTGTCTAATGTGTCCTCCGCAGACAAAAAGCATCTCGATGATCAATGAGTGCTTCGCGAACATAAACATCTTTAATGCGTGATGCTTCCTTTGCAGACGAGAACATATAAAGCGTCCAATGCATCCTTTGCAGAAATGAAGCATCTTGATGGACAATGCGTCCTTTGTGGACACAAGTGTCTTTAACAAGGAGTTAGCAATGTTGGTAGGCCGACCTTCGGATCAAATTCTGCCAGAGATGAGCAGATCAATCAAATCTGGAGCCAACCTGCCCGAGGTGGGTAGGTCGACATTCGCATCAAATTTGCCCGAGGTGTGCAGATGGGCCAAGCAAAAAGTGCTGCCTAATATGGGCAGATTGGGAATAAGCTGCCCGATGTGGACAGATTGGAAATAAGCTGCCCATTGTGGGCAGATCTCCCGATGTGGGCAGATGGGGAAATCTAAAGTCGGTGAGGCAGATTGGAATAAATGGTATCAGTTTGCGCCAACAAACATATCTGCCCAATGTAGGCGGATAGGGAGAAATGATAGCATTTTGTATCAATAAACATATCTGTCCGATGTGGGCAGATTGGGATGAAGAAGATTTATTGCCTGATGTGGGCAGATCGGGAGGTTCGGCCTCGACATGGGCAGATTGGGGAATTTACAATTTGGTTAGCAAGGCAAGATCAGGAGATTATAGCAGCTTATGCCAACAACATATCTGCCCGATGTGGGCAGATGAGATGAAGTAGATTCATTGACCGATGTGGGCAGATTGGGACAAAGGATATTCATTGCCCTGGGCAAATCGGGATCTGCCCGATGTTGGCAGATCAGAATTTTGCCACGTCAACAGCCTTCTACTGGATGTTGGCAGATCAGAATCTTGCCACGTCAACAACCTTCTACCCAATGTGGGTAGATCAAAATCTTGCCTGATGTGGGTCCCTCATGTAACACCCAACTTAGTCCCACATCGAAAGTGGGCAATGACTATGATTAGCTTATATGGGCTTGATGAGTGTACTACTATTAACTTCAGCTTAAGTATTTTGGTCAGTGGTTTAGACTAAAGGAAGTTGATAAGCCAGTTAACTCATCAGGCCTGAGCTATTTTTATGGTATCAGAGCATGATCTAGGGATTATAGGTGTATTAGGTCCCTGAGTTGGCCCAGTTCTCTCCACATATTGCTTTTAATGAAAGTCAAAGAGCTCGTCATTTTGAGAGGGGACTTCGATCATCAATTAGAAAATCCGTTGCAGTACTAATTTTACCAACATATGCTGAAGTGTTAAATCGAGCTCTAGTGGTGGAGAAATTGGATAATGAATTACAACAAGCAAAAGATCGAAAGCGACTTTTTAGTGCTGCACCATCTGTGTATGGGGGATCACATTCTGGACCGTCAAAGAAAGGCAAAGGCAAACAGTTTGGGCATCAACAAGCAGGAGTTCCTGGCAATCAAGTTGTTATAAGATGCTATTTCTGTGGGAAGACAGATCATGTTTCCACCTCATGCCCCATGGGACAATGCGTATGTTTTTATTGTCAACAACCGGGGCACATGTCGAAGGATTGCCCTCGGAAGCAACATCAACGCCGAGCTCCACCCCAAACAGCTGGACAACAACAGCTACGACCCAGAGAGGGAAGACAGGCAAGAGTCTACGCACTGACTCATCAAGATGCTGAAGCCTCGGGATCTATTATTAAAGGTATCATCACACTCTGTGGTATGCCAGCATTTGTGCTTATTGATTCTGGTTCTACGCATTCTTTTATATCACCCTATTTTGCTATAAAACTACATAAGAATCGTGAGACAATGAATAATGCATTAATGGTAGTAACACCAGTTGGAAACTCTTTGATAATTGATCAGATATATAGAGACTGTGTTATTACTATTGAAAGTCACGATTTGCTAGTAGATCTTATTCTACTAGAATTTCAAGATTTCGACGCTATCTTAGGTATGGACCGGCTTTCAGCATACCATGCAAGTGTTGATTGTTTCCGAAAGACTGTTATTTTCTCACCCCTAGATTAACTATCTTTCAAGTTCATTGGGATTCAAGAAAAGTTTCCTTCTATTATTTCAGCCTTAAGTGCTACCCAACTATTACTGAAAGGATGTCAAGGATACTTGGCCTTCATTTCTAGAGAAGAATCTAAGAAGCTAGTATTAAAGGACATCCCCATTGTACGGGATTTTCCAGATGTTTTTCCTGAAGATCTACTTGCACTGCCACCAAATAGGCAGATTGAATTTACAATTGATCTTCTACCTGGTACTGCACCTATTTCTAAACCTCCGTATAGAATAGCACCAATTGAGTTAGAGGAGTTAAAGAAACAGATCCAAGAACTTTTGGACAAGGGTTTTATTCGACGCAGTGTATCACCTTGGGGTGCTCCTATCCTATTTGTGAAAAAGAAAGATGGATCTATGCAACTATGCATCGATTATAGACAACTCAACCAAGTGACCATAAAGAATAAATATCCCCTTCCTCGAATAGATGACCTATTTGATTAACTTCAAGGTACTCAAGTATACTCGAAGATTAACTTGAGATCCGGGTATCATCAACTGAAGATAAGGGAAGGAGACATACAGAAAACTGCTTTTAGAACAAGATATGGTCATTATGAATTCTTAGTAATGCCTTTTGGACTCACAAATGCACCGGTTGCCTTCATGGATCTCATGAATAGGGTGTTCCACCCTTATCTTGATAAATTTGTAATTGTGTTCATTGATGATATCTTGATCTACTCCAAAAGCATAGCAGAGCATGAACACCATCTTAAGACAGTTCTAGAAGTCTTAAGGCAAGAGAAACTATATGCCAAATTAAGCAAGTGCAACTTCTGGCTCAATGAAATTATGTTTCTCGGTCATATAATTTTGAGTGCCGGTATATCTGTTGACCCTCATAAGATTGAAGCTGTGATAAAATGGAAACAGCCTTCTAATGTTTCAAAGATTAAAAGCTTCTTGGGTTTGGCTGGATACTATAGAAGATTCGTAGAAGGCTTTTCAAAAATAGCAGCACCATTGATAAGGTTGACACAAAAGAATATAAAGTTCATGTGGGATGATAAATGTCAACAAAGTTTTCAAGAATTGAAGAAGAAATTAACCAGTGCTCCTATCTTGGTGATTCCTTCAAGGGGAGAAGGTTTTGTAGTGTATAGCGACGCCTCACTACAAGGGCTTGGTTGTGTTCTGATGCAAAACGAAAGGGTTGTTGCTTATGCATCTAGGTAATTAAAGCCTCATGAGAAGAACTATCCTACTCATGACTTAGAGTTAGCAGCTATCATTTTTGCACTGAAAATTTGGAGGCATTATCTCTATGGACAGACTTTTGAAATCTTCACAGATCATAAGAGTCTCAAATATATTTTTACACAGAAAGATTTAAATATAAGACAAAGAAGATGGTTGGACTTTCTAAAGGATTATGATTTTAACATCAACTACCATCCTGGGAAGGCTAATATAGTTGTGGGAAGGCTAATATAGTTGCTGATGCCTTAAGCAAAAATACCTATAGTCTTGTAGCCTACATGAATATTCAAAGGAATTCAATGATGACAGAGTTGGCAAACTTAAAACTTAAACTTTTATCAGAGACAAATAAAGGTTTTCTTGCATGTCTGATGGCACGATCATATTTGGTAGAAAAGGTTAAAGAAGGTCAGAAGGAAGATACATATCTTCAAATGATAGTTAAGGAGATAGCTCAAGGATCTAGACCCGAATTCCTCCAAGCCGAAGATGGTTCTATTACATTCCACAATCGACTTTGTGTTCCCAAAAGCCATTCAGTAAAGATGCAATTATAGTAGACAGACTTACTAAATCTGCTCACTTCCTCCCTATTAACAAGACGTATTCATTGGATAAACTAGCAAGCTTATATATTAAGGAAATTATTCGATATCATAGGGTGCCAGTTAGTATTATCTCAGATAGAGATCCAAGATTCACCTTTAAATTTTGGGGAAGTCTATAAAAATCTTTGGGCACGCAGTTAAAGTTTAGTACAGTTTTTCACCCCCAAACTGATGGCCAATCTGAAAGGACAATACAAACTCTTGAAGATCTCTTAAGAGCATGTGCTTTGGACTTTGGTGGGAGTTGGGATATGCACTTACATCTAATTGAGTTTTCTTATAATAATAGTTACCACTCTAGTATACATATGGCTCCATTTGAAGCTCTTTATCGAAGAAAGTGCAGATCACCTGTATATTAGGATGAGGTAGGAGAACGGAAGCTTTTGGAGCCTTAATTAAATCAAAAAGATGCTGATAATATTCGAATTATACGCCAAAGATTATTAATAGCTCAAAGTCGTCAGAAAAGTTATGCAGATCGAAGGCAAAGAGATCTAGAGTTCGAAGTTGGTAAGCACGTCTTCTTAAAGGTGTCGTCAACCAAGGGAGTTATGAGGTTTGGTCAAAGGGGGAAGTTAGCCCTAAGATTCATTGGCCATTTGAGATCTTACAAAAGGTTGGGCCTGTGGCATACAGATTGGCATTGCCCCCGGCTTTGGCTGGCATCCATGACGTATTCCATATGTCTATGCTTCGAAGATATATTAGGGATCCATCACATATCATATCTTACCAACCTCTACAACTAAGAGATGATGCTACTTTTAGAGAACAATCAACCCAGATCTTGGAAAGGAAAGAACATGTTCTAAGAAATAAAATTATACCTTTGGTAAAGATTTGTTGGTAACACCATTCAGACCAAGAGGCAATGTGGGAGAGAGAAGAAGATATGCGAGAGCGGTATCCTCATTTATTCTATTAAGGTAAGTTAAATTTAGGGACCAAATTTCCTATAAGAGGGGAGAAATGTAATCAAATCAAATATTTATGTTAGGAATTAAATTTTTTTTTTCCTTACTTGCCATTGTAATTTAGGAAATCTTAATTTATTTCCTTGTTTGTTAATATGAATTAGGAAATAACTATTAAACATTCCAAATAAGATGATATCATATTTGTTAGTATATTAAATAGAAATAATCTATATTAAATAAATACAAAAATAAAAATAAATTTCCTTTACTGGAGGCTCACCTCCTCCTATGTAAGTGGAGGGATTTCTCTCCTTCATTCCTTAGCCAAGCCCAGCAACGAGAGGAACAAGGAGTTACACCTTGCTAACGAGAGGTAGGTTTCCCTACCTTTCTTGAATATAAAAGTTTTAGTTTTTATTTTGATTCTTTAAATGTTGAAAACTTTGTAGTTTGAAAAATATTTATCAATTCTTTAAATGTCAAAATTTTTATTATTGCATTAAAGTAATCAGTTAAAGTTTTTATAATGTTCTTTGACCCATGATTAAGGTTTTTATTGTAGATTTAAATATGTTAAAAATTTATATGTTTTATATAATATTTCCTGACATTACAGTTCATCTTTTATCTTATATGGATTAAAATCTTATTAAATTAAAATATGCTATCTAAAATCTTTTTTTGATTTTTTTTATCTGAAATTTAAAATATGCTATTCTGAATGATTTAAAATTTGACTACAATATGTTGAAATTTTATATGTGTTGAAAGCATGATTTCTATTTGAATTTAGAAGGTTATTTCCTTATATTAAAGCTTATCTCTTAATCTATCTTTTAATATATTAAGAATGCTATTTCCTTATATTAAAACTTTTCTCCTTATCTATCTTTTAATGCGTTATTAAGTTTTTATTTATATTGTTAATGAATATATGTTGTGGTATGAAATTGGATATTAATTGGAATGAAATTACTCACAGGTCAGGCCCAACCCACGGGTCAGGCCTTGGCCCATAGGCTAACCCAGCCCAACCATCATGGGCGGTCACATGCGACGCACATGACCAGTCCATAGGCAAGGGCTGGGCCAGCTTTATGTGATGCATGCTCAGTTATGTATAATGCACATGACCAGTAGATGGGCTGGCTCAATCTAGCCTAATATTGTTATTGGATTTGAGCCCAAGTATTGATTGAACTAAACTAGGCTTGATTAGTTTAGATCGATTCAGGGTGATTCCGAATTGATTGACTTATTCAAGTTAGTTTAACCTAAATCGAACCTAATCTAGTCCAAATTATACTAGTCTAGGGTGGGTCCAGACCAGTTAAATAAGGATTAGAGATCGGTTCAGTTAGGTCCTAGTAAATTAAGTTCAATTGGATCGATTGAACTAGAGTTCAAGTCAATTGAGGGCTAATTTGTATTATTTGATATTGATGATATTTGAAAGAAATGTTTTAAATGTGTTATTTCATCCCTATATGAATATGACCAGTATGAGATTATGTTATTTCCCTATCGAGAGCAGGTAGGGCGATTCCCTTCAGGGATTAGCGGGCTGTCAGACGTGGCGGTTGGACGGTTCCTCCATCCGCTATTGGGAGGAACGTGTCCCCACTTTAGCGAGTGTGGGACACCACTCCATCCGCTGTTAGGAATGTGATATGAGTTTGTCTCCATCCGCTGTTGGGAGAACACAAACTCATCCCGTAGGATAAAGCCTCTCCATCCGCTATTGGGGGAGTGCTCCTTCGGGTATTTGATATATGCCAATGGGATGATTGAATTTTGATCATGTATACATTTTGAGTTGACTTTTGGGGTTCCTACTCAGCGTTGCTCAATTTTCTTTGTTTTTGATTTTCAGAGCAGCCTTCCTCTAGTACTAAATCGGATTCCAGTGGAGAGCGGACCTTCCTCTACCGCTAGGTAGAGCCACTTGGATGATTCTTGAAGTTAACATCGTTATGTTTACTTTTCTATTTGTGATTCGATGAATAAATGAATTGTAATAAATATTTATGAATGATGAATAAAGTGATGTTTATCTACTTGGCCTGAAAGTGTGGAAAGATTAAAAAAAAAAAATCCAGGATGTGACATCTTTTTATTTTGGTGGGCAATGACTATGATTGGCTTATATGGGCCTAATGAGTGTACTACTATTAACTTCAGCTTAAATATTTTGGTCAGTGGTTTGGACCAAAGGAAGTTGATAGGCTAGTTAGCCCATCAGGCCCGGGCCATTACATTTGGTATCAGAGCCAACCTAGCATTTGGGAGGGTGAGAGGGCTCGAGTAGGAAAGGGCTACCCGTGGATGGAGTCAGATAACTCATCACGGCGTGGAGCCACCATTGAGTTAAATCTCACATGCACTATGCTAGGGTTCGATCTGGGTTATGTTGGGCCTTGACGGGGACGTCAAGCTAATTGGGTGGGGGAGAGTGTAACACCCCACTTAGTCCCACATCGGAAGTGCGCAATGACTATGATTGGCTTATATGGGCCTGATGAGTGTAATATTATTAACTTCAGCTGAAGTATTTTGGTCAGTAGTTTGGACCAAAGGAAGTTGATAGGCCAGTTAGCCGATTAGGCCTGGGCCATTACACCTTATCCCCAATAACATGGAGAGGTCAGCAATGATTCCTTTGCTTCAGGTATCTAATGTCGTTTAGAAGTGGACATTGTACTTTGTCTAGAAAGTCCTCTATGTTGAAGCACAATCGAGGATAAATGATATAGGATAAAATGAACCATTCCAAAATCAACACATGGACACCTCCACCTTAGCAACGAAGACTGCCACCTCAACAGGACAATTGTGACATGGAACCACATAAGAGGTAGATGGTTGTGCCACCCCCACAACTACCTAAATCGCTCACCACCTTAGCAACGAAGACTGCCACCTCAACAGGACAATTGTGACATGCAACCACATAAGAGGTAGATGGTTGTGACCGCCAATAGTCACGAGACCTTGGGTATAAATAATCACTCTCATTTATTTCCCTCTGTTTTGCGCCCTATTTCCTTTACACCTCGGGCATTGTTGACTTAAACATCGGAGAGATCGAGGTTGGGCGAAAACCTCGGGCATTGTTGACTTAAGCATCGGAGAGACCAAGACGGGCTTCGCCCGCCCTTGGTCTTCTACAGGGTCTTGGGCTCCATATCGATAAGAGGTAGATGGTTGTGCCACCCCCACAACTACCTAAATCGCTCAACCGCCAATAGTCACGAGACCTTGGGTATAAATAATCACTCTCATTTATTTTCCTCTGTTTTGCGCCCTATTTCCTTTACACCTCGGGCATTGTTGACTTAAACATCGGAGAGATCGCCCGCCCTTGGTCTTCTACAGGGTCTTGGGCTCCATATCGAGAGATCGGGCAACATCTAGACTCCATCGATCGATTCGCCTTTGACCATCCACGACTTCTCGGGACGACACATGCCACCTTTCACCGGGTCTGAACTGGTTTGAGTTGTTTTTCCCTCTCTTCATCAACCAACTTTGAAGTTAACAAATTTGGCCCTCACAGTTCAAGGTCTTATGCTATGAGCATGTGCTCAAGAGATCTACAAGAAGAAATCATTGCTAGTATGAATAGGTTGATGAAGACTTAAAAACACTTTAATAGAAACTATAATAAAGGTTTAAATACTCTTAAAACATATTTTTTTTATCGATCACACTGAGCAAAAAATCGCTGATACCACTCTTAAAACATATTTTTTTTATCGATCACACTGATAGCAAAAGATCGCTGATACCAAATAGTTGGGACTTTACGGCTTTGTTGTTGTTGTTGTTGTTTGTATGATTGTCATATATGTAGCTAATGAGGAGCATAAGTATGGTCTTGTATAAGTCTTTCCACAGAAGTACATTACACCCTGACACAAACCTTAAAGAGATTATAATCCAAAGTCCAGATTACATACTGCTGGAAGTTGATGCTTTTACGAGCCTTGCGCGGATGCTATACTTGTTCTGCATGTATAGGGTGCATTAAGGAAACTGTAGATACTAGTGTTATGAAGTGATCATAAATTATATTTGAAGTATCTAACATGTACTGGAGGGGATACACTCTCAGTACCATGTTTTCGTATGTGCATGACATGAATATTGCATCATTTGAAATGTCCATCCTCGTTTAGCAGCCCGATAGGTTCAAGCTAAATCCAACTCAAGTCACCTTTTTGTTAATTCACTAAATCATTAAATAACTCCAAAAGTGACATAATCTAAGAACAAACTTTTTTTTTTGGTACAATCAGCTGTCTAACTTGTCTTTTTGTTGGATCATTAGTGTCTCAAAAAGTTCCGTTGGAACACCCAAAAAAAAAATCAATTAGGTGCAGATATGTGTGTGTATAGAAAGACTGCCAACTCAACAGGACAATTGTGACACATTGTCCTTCGCCTAGAAAGTCCTCTATGTTGAAGCACAATCGAGGATAAGTGATATAGGATAAAATGAACCATTCCAAAATCAACACATGGACACCTCCACCTTAGCAACGAAGACTGCCACCTCAACAGGACAATTGTGACACATTGTCCTTCGCCTAGAAAGTCCTCTATGTTGAGGCACAATCGAGGATAAGTGATATAGGATAAAATGAACCATTCCAAAATCAACACATGGACACCTCCACCTTAGCAACGAAGACTGCCACCTCAACAGGACAATTGTGACACATTGTCCTTCGCCTAGAAAGTCCTCTATGTTGAAGCACAATCGAGGATAAGTGATATAGGATAAAATGAACCATTCCAAAATCAACACATGGACACCTCCACCTTAGCAACGAAGACTGCCACCTCAACAGGACAATTGTGACACATTGTCCTTCGCCTAGAAAGTCCTCTATGTTGAAGCACAATCGAGGATAAGTGATATAGGATAAAATGAACCATTCCAAAATCAACACATGGACACCTCCACCTTAGCAACGAAGACTGCCACCTCAACAGGACAATTGTGACATGGAACCACATAAGAGGTAGATGGTTGTGCCACCCCCACAACTACCTAAATCGCTCAACCGCCAATAGTCACGAGACCTTGGGTATAAATAATCACTCTCATTTATTTCCCTCTGTTTTGCGCCCTATTTCCTTTACACCTCGGGCATTGTTGACTTAAACATCGGAGAGATCGAGGTTGGGCGAAAACCTCGGGCATTGTTGACTTAAGCATCGGAGAGACCAAGACGGGCTTCGCCCGCCCTTGGTCTTCTACAGGGTCTTGGGCTCCATATCGAGAGATCGGGCAACATCTAGACTCCATCGATCGATTCGCCTTTGACCATCCACGACTTCTCGGGACGACACATGCCACCTTTCACCGGGTCTGAACTGGTTTGAGTTGTTTTTCCCTCTCTTCATCAACCAACTTTGAAGTTAACAAATTTGGCCCTCACAGTTCAAGGTCTTATGCTATGAGCATGTGCTCAAGAGATCTACAAGAAGAAATCATTGCTAGTATGAATAGGTTGATGAAGACTTAAAAACACTTTAATAGAAACTATAATAAAGGTTTAAATACTCTTAAAACATATTTTTTTTATCGATCACACTGATAGCAAAAGATCGCTGATACCAAATAGTTGGGACTTTACGGCTTTGTTGTTGTTGTTGTTGTTTGTATGATTGTCATATATGTAGCTAATGAGGAGCATAAGTATGGTCTTGTATAAGTCTTTCCACAGAAGTACATTACACCCTGACACAAACCTTAAAGAGATTATAATCCAAAGTCCAGATTACATACTGCTGGAAGTTGATGCTTTTACGAGCCTTGCGCGGATGCTATACTTGTTCTGCATGTATAGGGTGCATTAAGGAAACTGTAGATACTAGTATTATGAAGTGATCATAAATTATATTTGAAGTATCTAACATGTACTGGAGGGGATACACTCTCAGTATCATGTTTTCGTATGTGCATGACATGAATATTGCATCATTTGAAATGTCCATCCTCGTTTAGCAGCCCGATAGGTTCAAGCTAAATCCAACTCAAGTCACCTTTTTGTTAATTCACTAAATCATTAAATAACTGCAAAAGTGACATAATCTAAGAACAAACTTTTTTTTTTGGTACAATCAGCTGTCTAACTTGTCTTTTTGTTGGATCATTAGTGTCTCAAAAAGTTCCGTTGGAACACCCAAAAAAAAAATCAATTAGGTGCAGATATGTGTGTGTATAGAAGCCTGCTCCTTGGTTTATCTGTTTTTGCCATCCCTACGCCGGAGTCATGATTTCAGATTTTTCAAATTCATAGGCCTAATCTATCACTGGTAAGGAAGACAACCACATCATAGTTACACAGATCAGTTTTATGTAATATGCTTTTATGAACCTGTAGTTTGTGATATGGAACTAGCAAGTAATGTTAAAAAGAATTTTTATATTCATTCTAGTAACCTGACTCAATTAAGTATGTGAAACCCAATAAGTTGTATTTTTATATACATCTTTGTTGGATATACATACACTTGTTGTACATCTACATGATCTAGGCAAACAAAAGATTAAGATTCCTAATTGATGAGAGATTAACCATAAGAGTTAAAAGTAGTGCTCTTATTAGATTAATTTAAACATTTTCTTATTGATGTTTGTATCAATGTGGATATTTTGTCATAATACTTCTTCTGCTCCTTGTATCCTGGTATCATAAGTGCACTTTGGTGTTATAAAGTTGCAAATATCACAGATGCCTCTTCGAAGCTATAATTCATAATTACCTGTCAGAATGTCATGGATATCCTCTAAAATTGAGAAATTTCTTGAACACTGCAACTTGAAATGTTTCATGGTATATGTGAAAGAATTGAGTGTAATATATGAAGGTATGTTGACTATAGGTGGCTACACATGGTATTTGCAACTTTAAAATGGAGCACTCAAAAATTTACCTATGCCAGAGGGTACATATGAAATTGGCCCCTTGTATATATTTTGAGAATGAACTTCCTTGTAGATGTGCTAATACCCATTCTTTTTCTGATCAGCTTCTCAGGAAAGACGTACACTGGGCAGAATGATATATTTTCAACTTTATCAGATATACGGAGAAAATTGGCAGGTTGTCGGCCTCAAGAGAAAATTGTTCATGTTGTGCAAAAACTTCAATGTCGTCCCCATGAGCATGATGGAGTTGCAATTCGTGCATCTGGATCATTTATTCTAGGCAGCCACTTTCTCATATGTGGACATGGTGTTCAAGCAGAGGGCATGCCCAACATTGAAGAACTATCACTTGATGTCGACAGTAAGCGTGTGGGAACCTTCTATGAGCAGTTTATTATGGAGTCAGGGAATTCCATTGGTAGTTTCTTGTTAAGCAAGCAAGAACTGTACATATTGCAGGCGTAGGCACATTTCGAAAGGCTGATCTTTCAAGGTAAATGAATCCAAACCCTTCTGCTATTTACTAATGAATTGTACGTTCTAGTTCTAGTCTTTTTAACAGCAAACTGCAACATGTTCTCTTAACTCAAGACCTTGGACCAGTGCTTTTGGCCTCTTTTCCTTAAACTATCTTTGTTCGAATAGATGGTAGTGGTTCATTAAGAATTTGTCATCGAAGGGTGATTGGTCTTCACCGCTAAAGGATACAACCCTACTTTGATAATTGTTGCATTTGCATTTAGGTTACATTCGTAGCAAAATGTTTCGTTTTCTGCTTTATTTTTGACATTCCCAAGTCCAGATGTCAGTTGTGATTGTACTTACAGCTCTCTCTCTCTCTCTCTTCTTGCAGAAGATTCAGTTCCATAGGTTGCATGTTCTGCTTGATGTTGTGGAGTATTCAAGAATGAGAGAATTGATCAGCTTCTTGGCTGTTGGTGGAGCTGCTCATTCACGGGTGGAAGAATTGATCATGGCACGTACAGAACCTGAGTTACTTGTAGTGGCATCTTCTGTATTGTTCGATGTATCAAATTTTGGGGTATTCGAAGAATCTGATGTTGTATTCCAAAAGGCTTCTTCAGCAATGAAAGTATCGTCAATATTTAAATAAACAGAATTTCTAATGGTATGTATTCTCTTCTGAGCTGTTTCTTTCTCGCTTTTGTTCCTTTCCAACTAAGTTGAACTCGTTCGTTGTGAGCTTTTACTACATTTTAGTTGTCTTATCTGGCAGCAAAGATCTATATTGCTTCAGATGTCATTGATTTGGTTGATGCGTCTCATGTTGGTGACCTGCAGCTTTAGGGTGTAGCTGTCTTACGTCCTTAGTTTATTATACTCCAGAATTATATTTTTCAAAAGAATATCTGAATCAGAATTATCTGTGTGTTTGGGTTGAGGAATTTCAAGGATGGGACCTAATGATTATAGAAATTCTGTTTCAGAATTATAAGGTATACTTAAATCCCCATGAAATGTTAGGAGTGGAATCTTTAGGGTTTGGACTAAGGTTTAAAAGTTTACTAGAAATTATATATAAGGATGTAAGCACTCTTGGTTTAATTAAAGATTCATGTAGTTGACTCTAAATAGATAGGATAGGACATTAAAGCTGGGATAAGGGTAATGAGATGTTTATGAAAGTTTGATGATGTCTAAAGATGCCTACTGAAATCCCTGTGCCTAATAGGGGATGTTTGTACAGGATCCCTTAGTGCAACATTACTTTGGTCCACAAAGGGACGTTGGAAACCTAGTAACCTAAATCCTTCTACGTGTATAAACTCAATCACCGGTATAAATGATATTATAATAATTATAATATTACGACTGTTTTTGACTATTGAGATTTACTAAAAAAAAAAAAAACTGTTTTTATATTTTAATTAAAAATATTTAAAATTTTATTTATAGTTTTTAAGTAAAACATTTTTAAGTCTTATCAGCTTTCAAAAATAGCAGGGTGGATCTATTGGTCGGTCGATCAATCTAAATTATGTTCTTTCTTTACCTCTTTCTTTTATGAGTGTCCAAAAATAGCAGGGGGTTGATCTATAGGTGAATCTAATTTGAGAAACCCAGACTTTTAGTAGCTCTCCATTTATGCCATTAGAAAGACGATCAATATAATAAGAGCAACAGACAAATTTCAACGATATTAATACATTCAGATTTCACAAGTTGTCAATTCTGAATCCTTCCATTTCAATCCAACCTTCCCCATTCTCACCAACGTCAAACTGACATGCGTCACACTCCCTCGTTACTGTGGAGAAAATTTGTGCCATCGACGCCCCCCGTTGAATTTTAATTTAAAAAACAAAAGGGCAAAACAACACACTGCACACTGGCTTTTTTATTAACAGAGGTTCTTTACGGCTCGAACTCCACAACATAAAAGAAGATAATGAGAATTTTCTACTTTGAAGAGCATATAATTTGCCGAGTTAAACTCACGTCACACCTAACCAGCCACATAAATATTTTGTCCTTTCCTATCGATTGTAAGATCATTCTCAGAAATACATTCAACATGTGGCAAGCAAAACACACACGGGAAACATCAAATCCATGGTCTGGTCAGTCGGCCTCAACATTTAATGGCAGGACTGCTTCAGTTGCTTGTAGCTGTTTCCATATTGGCTTCTGAAGAGGTTTCTCCGGTCTTTTGCATATTTCCCATTTTCTCTGCTTGCTCTGACAAAACGCAAGAATTCAGAGGTCCCAACTTGAACAAATAAAATATTGCACTGGTCAAAATAGCAATTGAATTGTTTTCAATATCTATATGGGATTCATAAAAAAAATCTGCAAATAGATCCAAATTAAGAGAGTGATCTGATTTTTTTTTTCAGAAATCCTCAACTTTCACGTACTTTAATAAGTTGTTCCTTCCGCAAGAAGGATTTAAAGTAATCTGTTTTAACTTGGATTCTTGTCAGAGTGGCATTGAATATTTAGTTGCCATAAAATACAAGAAAATATTCTCTTTTCCTTCAATTACTTTCTTTTTCTTTTCTTTCTTATTCTTTTTTCTTTTATATACTTCTTTCTCCTTTCTTTTTATTTTTTTCTTCTCTTAAAAGAGTGATACAAGTGGTGTGATGCAGCTCAAGTATTCAAGACTAGGGTCTCTGTGTAGATCAGGTTATCCTATTTTCTTCACAGGTTCAGGATGTTATTGTTAAGTTTTTGTGGCTAATTAGATAACTGATTGGATTCCGTTCAGATATTTTAGCCAGATGGGAGGAAATCTCCTGAGATCTTATCGTAGACCCTTAGACCCTCTGCTCTCGCCTATAAAAGGACAGGAGGGCGCATTACGTTACATACAGACACACTTCTTCGTTGAGGGATTTTAGTTATTCTCCTCGACTCTCTCCCCAAAAATCCATCATCTCTGTGAGGGTTCTGTGAAAGGATAGGAAGAGAGGAGAAATGGTCTACTCTCCTTGCACTCCTTCAGATTACGCGTGATTGGATTAAAGATTATCGAATTAAAGACGGTGCTTGCAGTTATCTTGGATTAAAGACGATGCTTAGCAGATCAACGGGATCTCTGAACATATGGCATCAAAAGGTACGCATCGTATAATTAGATCTATACATTTGATTTCAATCCTGGCATATAGGTTATTTCCGCATTATTGACATAGCATAATTATAGATTTTATGCTAACAATTGGTATCAGAGCCCGGTTTTTTAGATCAATGCATTAGATCTATAAATTTATTTACGATGCATAAAATCTATAATTATGCTATGTCAATAATGCGGAAATAACCTATATGCCAGGATTGAAATCAAATGTATAGATCTAATTATACGATGCGTACCTTTTGATGCCATATGTTCAGAGATCCCGTTGATCTGCTAAGCATCGTCTTTAATCCAAGATAACTGCAAGCACCGTCTTTAATTCGATAATCTTTAATCCAATCACGCGTAATCTGAAGGAGTGCAAGGAGAGTAGACCCTTTCTCCTCTCTTCCTATCCTTTCACAGAACCCTCACAGAGATGATGGATTTTTGGGGAGAGAGTCGAGGAGAATAACTAAAATCCCTCAACGAAGAAGTGTGTCTGTATGTAACGTAATGCGCCCTCCTGTCCTTTTATAGGCGAGAGCAGAGGGTCTAAGGGTCTACGATAAGATCTCAGGAGATTTCCTCCCATCTGGCTAAAATATCTGAACGGAATCCAATCAGTTATCTAATTAGCCACAAAAACTTAACAATAACATCCTGAACCTGTGAAGAAAATAGGATAACCTGATCTACACAGAGACCCTAGTCTTGAATACTTGAGCTGCATCACACCACTTGTATCACTCTTTTAAGAGAAGAAAAAAATAAAAAGAAAGGAGAAAGAAGTATATAAAAGAAAAAAGAATAAGAAAGAAAAGAAAAAGAAAGTAATTGAAGGAAAAGAGAATATTTTCTTGTATTTTATGGCAACTAAATATTCAATGCCACTCTGACAAGAATCCAAGTTAAAACAGATTACTTTAAATCCTTCTTGCGGAAGGAACAACTTATTAAAGTACGTGAAAGTTGAGGATTTCTGAAAAAAAAAATCAGATCACTCTCTTAATTTGGATCTATTTGCAGATTTTTTTTATGAATCCCATATAGATATTGAAAACAATTCAATTGCTATTTTGACCAGTGCAATATTTTATTTGTTCAAGTTGGGACCTCTGAATTCTTGCGTTTTGTCAGAGCAAGCAGAGAAAATGGGAAATATGCAAAAGACCGGAGAAACCTCTTCAGAAGCCAATATGGAAACAGCTACAAGCAACTGAAGCAGTCCTGCCATTAAATGTTGAGGCCGACTGACCAGACCATGGATTTGATGTTTCCCGTGTGTGTTTTGCTTGCCACATGTTGAATGTATTTCTGAGAATGATCTTACAATCGATAGGAAAGGACAAAATATTTATGTGGCTGGTTAGGTGTGACGTGAGTTTAACTCGGCAAATTATATGCTCTTCAAAGTAGAAAATTCTCATTATCTTCTTTTATGTTGTGGAGTTCGAGCCGTAAAGAACCTCTGTTAATAAAAAAGCCAGTGTGCAGTGTGTTGTTTTGCCCTTTTGTTTTTTAAATGAAAATTCAACATAAAATTGGGG
>LVTN01000556.1:113487-131186 GCA_001649415.1 Musa itinerans | reverse complement strand
GATCTCGAGTTTGAATTAGATTCTCTTTATGTTTAAACCCCCTGAACCCGGCCCTCCCTTTCCCCCCCCCCCCCCCCCCCACGTAACCCGTGCCTTAAACATAGAATAACTCTCTCCCCAGTGAATCTGGACTGTGGCTGTAACTTTTCTCCCTTTTCTCCCTCCCACCATATCTTTGTATTTCTCCTCATCCCTCCTCTCTCCTATCTCTGCGTTGTTCATCACAATTCCCGATTCCCTATCCCCTCCCCCGTCTCGTCGTTGTAACTCCCCTTTCCCCAATCCCTCTTCCCCCTGTTTTTCTCCAACTATGGCTGCACCTTTTTTTCTCCTATTGTCGAAGCTCCCCCCTTCCCCAACCCTCTCTACTCTTCCTCCCTCCTCCCTCCCCCCTCTCCCCCTCTTCATTACAACCCTCTCTACTCTCGCTCTCAGACCACAACCCTCTATCCTCCCTCTTCCCTCTTCCCTCTTCCCTTTACCATCGCTCCTCCTCCCCTCCACAGCACATTCCATTCTCCTTCTCGCGGACCACAGTCCCTTATCCTCCCTCTTTCCCAGTCACCTAACAAAACAACCATCCAACCAAGCTACTCTCATCCTCTTCCTTTCATGTTAATATTTTTATTAATATAACATGTAAATTTTGTATATGTTATAGTCTTTGCAATTGGATTATTGCTACTTTTTAGTATTTTGGATCGTTGCTGCAGTTTTAGAATCATGAATCATTGCTACACTAGTGGTATTTCAGCTGAATCATAAGTAAGAAACTCAAAAAAGGATCTTGCATGGAAGGACACCTATGTCAAGGATCCAAAGGATCCTAATGTCAAGTCATCAAGATATACAACATGTATGTCTTGCAATAATACAACGAGAGGTGGTATAGTTTGCACAAAACAATATCAAGTCATCAATTTTAAAGTTGCGTCTACATGCAAAAATATCCTGAAGAGATCAAACTTGAGTTAGAAGCATACATGAATGAGAAAAAGTTCCAAAAGATTGAATCATATGGCTATTTACCTAAGGATAACAAAGTTCTAGAATATAATGAGGTGGAAGAGATAAATGTAAGTGGTAAGAGAGCATGAGATAGAAGTGGAAAAAGAAATTATTGTTGTTAAGAATTCAAAAGTTTCACAAAGGAAAGGACCAATACATTTACATATATATATTTCAAAAATAAAAAAAAATTAGTACAAAGTCAACGAAGAGCTGACAAACAAATATACATAATGCTTATAATAACAAAGCAAGAGCTCCTTTATCAAATAGGTATTACATTCAATGTAACCTGTTTAGATAGTTTTAAGTGTATGATTGAAGTAATTGGAAGGTATGGTTCTAAATTAATACCTCCAAGTTATCATAAACTAAGAGTTTCATATTTAAAAAATGAGTTGGATTGCATAAATAGTTTGATGAATGGATAAAATGCTACAAAATATGGTTGTTCAATTATATCAAATACATGCACCGATAAGAGACAAAAAAAATATAATTAATTTTTTAGCCAATTATTCATTAGGAATAATATTTATTAAGGTATATAATTGTACTGGGGCTTTGAACACAATGAAAGAATTCACAAGCAATAATGAATTGATAAAGTATGGTGTTACACGATTTGTCACTTTAATCCTGATATTATAGAGTATTCATAAGCAAAAACATAGTCTTAGAAATATATTTATATTGGAGAAATTAGTTACAAATAAATGGACAAAAAAGGTAAAAAGCAAGCGAGCAATTGATACCATTTTGATGTCATTATTTTGAAATTATATAGTTTATATACTAAAAGTGATAGACCCTCATGTTCAAGCCGAGAGAAAAGCCTAATAACGGAATGTATTTTCGAGACTATGGATAGAGCCAAAAAAAATAATTCAAATTTTTTTTTGATGAAAGTGTAGAAAAATATAAAAATATCTTTATAATCATTAATATAATATAAAAATATCAGCTTTATCATCCACTATATGCAGCTAGACACTATTTAGACTCATAACTTTTTTTATAAAAGCATTTCTATTAAGTTTGATATATAAGTTATATCTGAATTATATGAGCGTATTACAATATATGAGCATATTACAATACTATTTTTCAATATTGAAATTCAAGACCACAAATGAATTATCTTTATATAAGAAGGTTAATGGTATGTTTGAAATCCTAATGATAATTTGATCAAGGGCTATTATGTCCCCAAGATTTTAAAATTTCATATGATTAAAATTATATAAATTTTTAAGGTACAGTTGAATTTAAATTGACAACTGAATAATGGTGCTTATTTGGAAGTACTACACCAAACTTATAGCAATTAAATATAAAAATTTTGAGTTTGACTTGTAGCACTATAGTTTACGAACAAAATTAGAATATTTTCAAGAATATAAATATATAAGAATATTTTAATTTTAACTAAATTATTATTTTTAGATATTAATGTAACTAAATGGATCTTTATTTTGTATGATATAACATTACAAATATCAAGTATAATCAAGCGTTAAAAGCTCAATCTAATTTGTCAAACAAGATTGATTTGATTTTATTGGATGATATAGATGATTTAAATGAATAGTTGGTGGGATAAATAGATGTAAATTTGAAAAATACTAAAAATGATCCTTTCTTATACTATGATAATTTGACATAAGGAGATATAGTAAAAGTTTCAGGCATTAGAGAAATAAAGACATATACAAAAATAAAAATGAATGCAAAGGATTTAAGCTCCTACAATTATGGAAGATGAGGAAACTTATTATGATGAAGATAAAGAAGGAAGAAGAGGAATATAGTGACAAGATTGAAGATGATGAATTGGATGTTAATGATCTTTGATATTAATCTTATTTTATTTTATTATTTTTAAAGTTAGATATATAAGTAATATAGTTTGGTACTTTAAATGCATACAACTTTCATGTGTTATTTTAATTTTAGTTTATATTTATTTATTAATCATGATATATAATTTTAAAATTATAATATTTGGAAACTGTCCTGTTTCGTTTGGGCAAGTGCTATCTAACGCTTTTGACAACAACAGTGATGAAGATGGAATCAAGTCGAAGAAAGAACAAAATGATAAGAAAGTAAAAGTATATATTGTCTATTCTAAAAGCTTCAGTGTTGTTTGGGGGCCTGATGTCCTAATATCGCTGTCGCCCTCTTCCTCATATGTCTCTCTCTCTCTCTTGGTCTCTCTTTCCCATTCCCCCTAATTTTTTTACATAGCTACATGGCTGCAATCGTGGGGGCACCAACACAATCCGAGGTCTTTTCGGTGAGATTTTAATCTGGTGGTGACCAATAATAGCATCAAGAATTCTTGATAGTTTACAAGAGGCAATGGGTTGACAACCTTTGAGACCAAATATATTAATGTGTAACAATATGGAAAAACACAATATGCCAAATATTTTTGGATTACAAAACCGTATCCTATGAACTTCACTTTTGTAGGATATATTTTTCCCATATTTTAGAATAAGTAAATTGTGGTAATAAGTCTATGAAATTGAAAACCATAATTGCAGTATTAATATTTTTAACAATAGATAAAATTATAATTCAATAATATTAATATTTCTTAAGATCCTAGTTCATTAGATTGACTAATTCTTAAGAAACACTCGAAGAAGCTAAATATTTGTTTCTTAAACAAATATCTTTAATTATTGAAGGTCAGATTGGGATTTTTAATTATTTGTTTCTTAAACAAATATGTTTCTTAAGCTAGTTCATTAAAGTGCAGCTTGGGATGCACAAAGGTCAGATTTTTAATTAGAAACTCATGTTAGTAAGATATATATAGTACAGAAATTTCATGTGGTGTTCAAGAATATGATGACAATGAAGCTACTAAAAATACTAATAAAATAGTCTAGTATCCTAACCAACTAGACTAAGATAAAGAGGAGAAAACCCATTT
Organism: Musa itinerans; assembly: GCA_001649415.1. Lineage (NCBI taxonomy): Eukaryota > Viridiplantae > Streptophyta > Magnoliopsida > Zingiberales > Musaceae > Musa > Musa itinerans. Next base: position 127,231 of record LVTN01000556.1, on the reverse strand, counting down.
TAGGTGTGGATTGATGGTCACTTCTCCTTCCAACTTAACTGGTCCCATGGTCAGGACTTTGGACTTTGAATCATCCAATAATTGGAGTTGAAAATTTTTTGAACTTATTAAAGATGGTGGATTCAAGATATCTTTTTAATATTTTAAATATGAATCTGATACTGGTGTATCAAACCAATTTACTAAAGATTTTAAGACTTCAACTTATATATTTAAATATTAACCTGATGGTGATGGTGATGTACCAAACTAATTTATCAAAGATTAAGGCATCTTACAACAAATTCTATATATATAAGGAGGAGGATAGTTGTAGTCATTGGTTTCTCTCCAGTAGTCACAAATCTAACCTTCTCCACCTTTCAGGACACATTGCAAAAGACTCTCAGTACGATAGGTAATTTATGATTCATGAGCTACCTAGTCAAATGGCACCGGCCTTGGCTGATGTCATTGTTTGGTGAGGTTGGAAGATGTTATATACTAAAATATCAACTCTAGCTCAGATTTATACGGATGGATGATGGATTATCAGGATGATTTCCTTTGACTATATAATATTAAAACTGATGCCCTGATTGGTGTTTTTTCATAACAATATTTGTATATTTCTTTACAGTTAGTATAAATAAGTACATAACTGAAACATGCAATGTAACGACCATAATCTTCATGCAGCAATAAGAAATAATAAAATAAATAAATAAATCAAGCAAGTTTACCACCATCATCTTCGTCTACCCATTTATCCCTATTAACTTTACCATAGTGAGGTGCCTCAATGATGACTTTACGTAAGCAAAAATAAATTAATGGGCATAAAAAAGTATGATATATCAATTTATTACTGTAAAAGAAAATCTCACCTCTTAATTTACTTTTTCATAAAGATCAATTTTTAGCTCATAACTCTTGTTTCCAGCAACAGCAATCGTAGAAAAATAAAAAATGCCATTAGGTTCAACATTAACTTTCACATCTCTAGTGTCCGGCAATCGTTTAAACCTCTGCGCCTACTTATTACCCTTTGTAGTTTTAGATTGAGCTGACAAAATGACCCAAGCATAAGATTGAGCTAATGTCATTGTAGTTAGTCATATTTACTATCTCGATCTCTATACTTTAAAAAAAAAATATTATCAGTTTATTTTTTTTCATAATTATAGAAAAATCAATATAACTAACTACAAAGAGTAATATGTAATTAACCCCATAAAACTTGGAAGTAAGATAAGGACAATCGATCACATGATTATTAGAATAAATAATTTTTCTTCGATGAACGGAGTAAAGATTCAACAAGAGAAAAATCCTAAAGAAGCAATGGAAAATTCGGATTGTATATGAATGATTGGCGATGCCTTAATCTCTCATCGCATGCCGATGAGATTTAAGTGCGTCCCTTGAGACAGTGCTTTTAAATTTTACGAGAGCTCATACGATTATGTGTACTTTCAACATAGTCTTAAAATGAAATACACATACGTGAATTGTATGTTAAGTTATTAGAATGAGATATCTTTATCATTGCTATACATATGGACGGTTTGAGATTTAGTTTGAAGATAGGACCCTTTGGAAAGGAAGCGATTTTAGTTATTGTGAGTATCGGTATCTACTCCATAGCTTTCATGCTTAAGTTTTTTTTTATAATTTTAAATATAAGATATTCAGTTATCTTAAGCAGAAGAAAAACAACTGAATCTTAAATAATTCTAGCAAAAAAAAAAGAAGTAAGTATGAGTACAAGATATCAATGTAGCTATGACAAGTTAAGTTTTTGATAGGCAACTCAAGTTGGATTAGAATTATCCATTAATCAAGAGTTAAGACAATGTATGAGTACAAGATAAATATTTGAGCCGGATTTCAAACAGATTAGTGGCAATTGATTCATAAAATTATTAGAGTTATTATTAAGAAGATGACAAATTCATTTTGAGAACTCAAAAAACAAATTTGGGACTAAATTTTAATTCTCGATATAATGCTTTCCAACAATGGAAAAGGAAAAGGTAAATTTGAGAAGAAATATTAGATAGGAAAAGCACGATAATAAATGGAGTCACAAAGGGCATCCAAGCAAAGGAGGAAAAGGAGCAAAACCAAATGCTTTCCTGATACTAGCAATCATTCTAGTTGGCTTAGACTCTCAGTCCATCAAATCTAAACAAAAAACTGAAGAAGATAAGCAATTATTAAATCTCTATATTCGTACTTTTTTGGGATCGAAAGTTTAAAACCTCAAGTCAATATTTCCTACTTATATTTCTGTTGAAAGCCATAAGCACCAATCGCAGCATTCAAAAAAATTCAAATGATAGAAGAGGTTTTTGTAATAAATGCTCCTTCGGCTGCACAGTTTATGTACACAGATACATGGATGGTCTCTCTCGTCTTCAGAGTTCACTTCCATTGGATTATCATGTTTCCTAAGTGAAATAAATAATTTGTGTGGGCTTTGCTTGTTTGTGTCAGGAACCTCATTTCTGAAGAGTTCAGTCCATCAGCAGGACATTGTCACCCATGCCTCCTCTAAGCCATTATGTGATGACTCTCCAGTCACAGCCCTAGCAAGTTTGATATAGGCTGCCATCCAAGAAGCCATGGCTTCTTGCTTGCTGGCAGTGCAAAGTTCAGCTCGAACATCTCCTTGGCCATGTTATTTCCTCCCTCACAGAAACCGACCAGCCTGGCCACTATATCAGCACTTTCTTCGATGTGTGCTGCATCATTTGGATCTGTCCACAGCTTGCTCACCAACTGAAGCTTTCTCTGCTTCCCGTCAAGGGGCACTTGCCACTTGATGTATAGCCGCTCTCGCTCATCCTCTGTCAATCTCGATTGCAGCCTCTTGGCAAGGAATTCTCTTTCATGTCTCAATGCTTTGATACTGCAACGCAAGGAAAATCCAGCAATTAGACCAGGATCACAAGTTACATGTCCAGTGTTGATGAATGTTTGGAAAAATTGTAAAGAGGAAAACATATTGTGTTGTAATAACATTGTGTGCTCAAATTGTCTGCACCTTGATGACAGAGAAATTGGATCATCCCCCATTGGAGCAGGACTTGCATTTCCCACTTCATCAAAGTGCTCTTGGAGCCATGTCAATCTCCTGACCTCTACTTCAATGTATATCTGATCCGCTGGATCACCTCTGAATAGCAAATAAAACTGAGTGCGATGTATTATTGATACGTGGCAAACATCCCATAGATGTATAATCTGCTGCATTTGTTCCTCGAATCTGGACTTCCATGCAGCAGGGGATTTTTCTAGATCTGAAATATTCTCTTCACATTCTTCACCATCATACCCTGAAGCCTCGTTAGCTTCTAATTCCAACACCTGAGACCATTAAAATGAGATCAATATGAAAACTAACAGCCTGCCTATAAAGTTAAAGAACCTAATAATGAACGGTTGAGATGGAAGTTAGCTTCAGACCTGGCAAACTAACAGTTGCTTTTGATACTGAAGCTTAGCAACACGTTCTTTCAATTCTATGACATATGCTCTTATGCTCCTCACATTTTCCTCCGCAGCATTCTGGAACATCTTTTGCATCCTTTTCATGTTTACTGAACTGGAACGCTGATAGCGTGGTGTTTCATCCCTTGATGAGATGTCTCCACCATCCTCACTCTTGGATGGTGTGACTTTCTCTGAACCTGAAATGTTCTCATGGGATTCCGTATCATTTTCTGGAACTTTGTTCTCCACCTCAGAATCCAACACCTGCCGGGAAGATGAGAGAGGAGAGCATGGTGCTCCTATGATGTGTGGTCGGTTTGCATTGCTGCTCATGGTCAAAGGAAGCATCTTCTTCTTCTTGAATTGGGACTTTGAAGACTTTGTATTCGTCTCAACAGAACAATTGCTGTTTGGAAGAGACATCACTAGCTTGTCTAAAGATTTTTGGACATTTTCCAGCTTTTCCTCAAGATTGGCAATGGAATTGCCCTGTGTATGGAGTCTTGTAATCTCGTCTTTCAGGTTTGCTCCAGCATTCTGGCTCATAACCTCTCATTGCAAAGGCCAACCTCTTTACTTAGACATCTAAAAGCACGCATCTCCCTTATTTCTGCTTGAAGTTTGGCAATGGTTTCAGCGGCATCTTGGTTACCAAGTCTGTGGCAAGCCACCTCTTTCTGCAAAACTTCAAGAGCTCGGTTTGCTTCCTCTCCGAGCTGCTCCTGTAATTGTTCGAGCTTGCGAATTTCATGCACGAGCATGGATGGAATAGTTGATGATTGCCTCGTTAGATTTCTCACACGTTCAACTTTCCCACGACCCTTTTCACCAGTATATGGTGATGTCCCAGAAAAGGTGAGAGATTTTACAACTCGCCAAGGTGATGATTCACATGGATTTAAACCCTGAAGAGAAGTATTGCCGAACAAAATTTACACATGATGAAGATTGCAACGGGAATATAGTAGTTGATACTAATCGCATGAAAGACTTTTACCGCTATATGACCATCCCTAACTTTCCGTTGTAATTCATCCAATTGTAATTGGGCAAGATCTCTTTCTCGCTTTAGTTCTTCCATTTCCATTTCCATCTAATTATGTGACAATAAGATCATGCTCTTAAACTCTATTTTGTCATGATATGTTCATAAATATTTGGCTTATAATAGACGAGAAAAGATGATGGCATAATTAGAAGCAGTAAAATTACCTGCTTAATTTTCAACTCTTTCTCCTTCAGAAGGGCCTCAGGGCATGCAGAGGTTTCTGGAGTGCGCAATTCTGCATCAAGTATTGCAACTTCCTTTTGCAGCTGTTTAACCATCTGTTTGTCTGATACAACCTGATTGACAAAAAATATTTTATTGCAAAACTTAGAAGGACTAGTACTTGTGTGCAATTGAACAAATGCGAACATCTCTAGTTTCAGTATTTTACATACCACATTAACTTGTGCTGAGTTGGTAACTTCCTTAGCACAAGTTGCAAAGAATAATGTATTTCGAGATTGTTCTACATGGCTTATTGCTGGACTCAGAGTACAGATAATGGCAGTCCTCGCATTCCCTCCTAAGAGCTCTGTAATATACGTGTTAGTTTTGAATTTCTGTAAGGAATATGGACACCTCGCTTCCCTTGACTGCAAACAGAAAATAGATAACATGAAACCTCAATTTTCAGATCTGATATTGCATTTCAATCAATCGTAGTCTCCCTGAACCAACATATAAGAAAATTTATTTTTTTCTCAGAAGTCAGAACAGTATTTAATTGCTGCATCATGCAGAACCCAAACTACACATATTGCAAGTGTTGAAAGAACTTGAACGAAGCAGAAACAAAAGGCATGCTGCTTGTATAAGTGCAGAACAATAACAGAACATATCCAGGTCTAAAGATTTTCATGCCTTCCTGGTTCCTATAAATTGCTTCCAATAACAGGAATATAACACAGGGCCACCATGTGCAAATCTAAAATTTTATATTATGCTATTCAATTGTCTCATCCAATTCATCAAGAGCCTAAAAGCATATTTTTTTTGAGAAAAGAAGGGTTCTAGACGACCTTCCACTTAACTACAGTCACCTGCTTGATTTATTCAAAAGAATCTATTTAGTGGTTAATTTCTTAACCATAGGAATAAGCAAAGATTTGTAATTGTATTATCATCTCTTTCCAAAGATGAATTTTATGAGGCATTATTTTCACCGAATAGTGATTCCATGTATCCTTTAATCCAGAACAAGAGGGTTTCAACTAACCTTTTGTTGTTACATTGATTTCTTAGAGTGACTTGCAATGCAACTATCTCAAAGAGGTCCAGTATTAAATATATAATACAAATTACAGGTTAACTATTTTAAAAAGTTTATATTAAAAGTTTAAACGAGTTCCCAAATGCAGTTGACTTACCCTCTCTAACTGCATAAAGGTGAATGTTGTTATCTTAACTCCAAGTATATATTTCTTCTTATACAACATGGACTCGGTGATCCAATTTCTCACTTCAGTTAACCTTTCTAATGCCACTCAAGGCAATGTTACATTTTTAATTAATATATGTTTCATCTTATATAACATGCCTGTATCCTAGATTTACCCTTTCTAAAGCCAAGTATTTTCTTTTTATAATCACCAATTATCAATGACAAATTTTCCTGTACTTTCTGTAATATGCTTATTATTTGTTCCTCTACACTTTTTCCCTGGATTAAATGATTCTTGGTGGTGCTCAGTAAATCTAATGTTTCATGAATCATGTTTATCAACCACAATTTGTGGTATAGTTCTTAGTCTACCCAAAGTTCTGTTCATCCTCATACACTTTTCAATGGGCAATATTTCCAGTTCACGTCAAGAATTAATTCTTCCCAGTACATTGAAGAAAAGATTTACAACTATGTAGATATGGATTCTGTATCTTGTAACCTCTGCTCTCATGGTGAACTATGTCTAATTCAAATAGAATGCTGTCTAGGTTGTTGGAAGTTAATTTGAAAGCAATGATAAGCATCTTCTTTTGCATAATTAAGTTATTTAATACAAGTATACACATAATTTGAAGTAATAATATGCCCTTTGATAAGCTAATATTACATCTTCTTTTATTGCTTCCCAAGATTAGAGATACTTTTTATTTTAATTTATAAAAATATTATGAGTAGAGTTATCTGAGCAACTATAATGACAGTTTGCTACAAGATTTGTCATCATAATTTCACTTTTTTAAACTTTACCATTGTCAAGAAAGACTTCAGAAAATACTCCATGGATGGATGATAATAAATCACAAGCAATCAGAATAGCTATTTAATAGCCATCAGCTTGCAGGAAAGTCTCTGATGTGTCTAAATTTTCTTGTTCACAAATTTGATAGTCTAAATTTACTTTCTAGAAATCATTACCTCAATGTTCTAATTACTGTTGTAAGATTCAACAAGCTTCGATTTATATGGCACCCTTCTTTAAGCCTAGCGCCACTTGCATGAGTTTGTCCAGCTCTCTCACTTCCCGCAAGGTCCACAAAGTTCTGCAGAAAACAATTATAAGCCCAAATGCCACGGTGAACAAAGAAATTAGTATTGTTGAACCATTAAGAATAGTTCACCAGGCTAGCGACAAAAGATTTCACACAGTCTGAATTCTCACGTAGGGTACTTTCCACTGTCTGTGGAATAAAAATATAAAATAGTATGTTATTATTTATAAGCTTTCCATATCCAATATAAACATCATATAGTAAAGTAAAAGAAAAATTAAGTAGCAATACCAGCCTTATTATTTGGTGTGATCTGGAGCTGTTATCGTTCAAAGCAGTTTCACCAACTTGCCGTTGTGCTGTCAAACATCAAATACTGATTATAAATTTAATCACCTTTAGTACAACTTTTAAATGGAAATGATACAAGAAAATGTCAGTTAACCTTCACAAGTTCCAATTAGATATCTCAGATGCTGACTATCTTTTGCCGTTTCTTCTTCCAGTTTATCAACAATAGTTCCTCTCTGTGCAGATAGAAGGAATAAAACATGGTTAACCTCATAAGGACAGTAGCAAATCATACTAATAAATATGATGAAACTGTGAAGTACCTCAGGATCATCTAGCAAGCGAAGGGTGCCAGAATCTGGTTTAAGCAGATCCCTTACTACCTCGTTGTATATCTCCATAGCAGAAATTTTTATGGTAAAATCGCTCTCTGGAGTCTGGATTCGATAAAATAAAGAAAAACAAGAAAGAAAAAGGAAGATGAACTGAAAATGTGTTTTGCATAAAAACATATGACAATAGGATATATAAATGTTTCAGAAATCTTACATTATTTATGTGCTTGTAAATATCATTCACTGCATTCTCAGTTATTCCCCTCATGGTAAATGTTTTTCCACTGCTAGTCTGCCCATAAGCAAAGATGGTAGCTGCAGACATAATAGTACAGTTGTCACAAGAATCTTTAAGAAGTAATACGGACAAAATATAGTTTTAGATAGGATTAGTCTCCCACTGATGCATACCATTGATTCCTGTCAGTGCTGATAATGCAACATTCTTGGCTCCTTCTTCATAGACTCTCTCAGTCAAATACTTTGTCTGGCACAATAAGACCAAGGCACAGAGTATATTCCCATTAGGAATAATGTTTAGTCTATATATCCTGGATCCAAGATAAATGAATTGGAGCTAGAACTAATTTCCAAATGTACCAAAAGTATAGGAAGATGGTGAATTGGAGCGGTCCTGAGATGACATCTTGAACACAATTTTGTTGTCATCGATACATTCCCATGCTTCTTGGTCCTTCAGTGACAGTTCCTTTCTACTCAGAGGTCTCACACGTACAGTGACAAAAATCTTCTCCTCCTTGACTCTGGAGCCTCCAGGGGTACATACTGACATTTTTTCGACCTTCGAGACCGGAGTACTAGGTGGCTTAGCTGCTGTCATTTTTGTGAATAACCCAGCTGGAATCGTCACAATTATTTTAATTCTATGGGGAAGCTAGTAAAATATGATACACAAGCCTCCCTTGTTTCACTGACGTAAACAATTGCAGACTAATGTTAGATCATATATAATGATGAAGTGAAAAAGAAAAGAGACAAATTCAGTAGTTAAACCGGCACTAAACTGCAGTTCCAAGAACTAAAAGTTGCTTTTAATTTAAATTCTGAACAGGCATGACGTCAGTGCCTGATTCTTGCATATCAAAGTTTCAGAGGAAACCGATATATAACATAAGCAAGCAGAAATTGCAGGAGGATCAGTTTGGAAAATGACATGCTCGAACATGGACAAGTGTCAGCAATGAGCATTTACAGGATGCAATAAACAGTTTTCGCTCACTTCTAACCAACCAAGCGACAGATAAAGCAGATCAAAGTTCAAAGCTTGGAAGTTTTCTTTTTCTTAGCCTTCATGCTTCTAAATATCCCAAACATTTAGAATTACACCTTTTCTTCCAGATATCTCCAGCCTCATTCTTTTCCGTCACCTTTTCTTTTATCCTCTAAAAGGCTCATTTTGTTTTAGAAGATCCATGAAGCTCCATTTTCCGCTTCTGATCGATTCTCTTGTGCTCATCATCAGAACATTCATATCAAGACAAGCAAAACTTAGACGAGTTCCGTGTCCTCTCTCTGAGTTCATTGAGCGAGACGACGAGAGCAGCTAAGCAAACAAATTTGCAATAAACAAGCAGTAAAAACAACAAACACCCCAGAATAAACCCTAAAGGAGAAACCGAGTAAACAGAGCAAGAATATAAAATCGTCACAATCCGTCAATAAGAGAAGATCGAGAACAATTGGAAAGAAATGTACCGAGATCGAAGGCAAGAGGCCCAGTCGGGGGTCAAATTGCGGGATGCCGCGCCGCTCGAACCCCTGATTCGTGCGCGGCGCGGTGACAAGCCGATCAGAATAAGCAAAGGAAGGAAGCGATCCACAGTCGGGCACGGAGAAGAAATTGGGAGGAACCAGTGCGGAATGGGGCCTTTTGTGATCGACCAAGGTTACAGCAAAGAGACAATGCGTTAAGAACTTGAGAGTGTGAGCTTAAGATTTGGGAAACGGAGAACGAATGGGATTTAGTTTGAGAGAGGGTAACAATAATACTAGGAGAGAGAGGCGGCCGTTTGAAACGCGGAACGCCAACGGCTAGTTCTGGGTATACGTGCTCGTCGATTTAGTGGGGCCGAGTGGGCGAGTTAGTCGCCGTCGCCGAGCGCGTATTATTATTACGATCGCTCGTGGATTCTGCCTACCTACGTGAACGCTGAACCCGCTTGCGTCTTACGCGTATGAGTTACGCGCAAAATTGGTTCTCACCGGCCATCTCACCCGCTGCCATCTCAGCGCGTAACAACCGCGTGCCTGTTATGTTCGGGGGCGATAATAAGTGAAAAAACTTACCCGCGAACCTACCTGTAAATTTGTGTCTCTCCACGGGTAGAGGATCCAGTACATCATCATTAGCCTAAGTCTTTTGAGACCACGATTGACAAAAGATGTCTATCTTTTAAATTTAGTGTGATTAGTCAAATCCCTCGAAGTTATACTGAGATGTCAATTGGATCCCGATCCCTACTAAAAATCCATCGAAGATTTTTTATACTGGAGGGTGACAGAGTGTTTCATGAGAAAATAGTGAGAGTAGATTAAGATAAAAGACTGTCTTAATTATTATTTTTGTAAAATCTAAAATATGTATATTATGTATTTTCTATTGTATCTTTACTTTTCAGAAATATGTCACTTGCAAATCTCTTACATGGTATACTAGATGTCAACTGTCTCACTAATCAAAACTATACGAATTGACTCTGCAACTTAAGAATTATTCTCATGATAGAGAAAATCACATATGTTCTTAACACAGTTGTGCTTGTGCCTATGGAAAAGGCAACTAAAGATGAGATTGCTCGCTATATAAAGTATATAGATGATTCCACTCTTGCTCAATATTACATATTGGACTCTATGACTCTCAAGTTACAAAGATAACATAAAATAATATATGTCAAATCCATCATACTTTATCTCCGTAAATTATTTAAGAAACAAGGAAGAAATTAGCAATATGATCTAAGAGTCTTTTCCGCTCAAGGATGACTAAGGGAATATCGGTTCAAAATCATGTCATGATTGAGTTGATAGATAAGCTCACGGGTCTAGGAATAGTCCTAGAAGATAACCTGTATACGGATCTTATACTCTAATCCAAGGTCCGCAATACCGTACCATACCGGAGTTTCGACCTGGGCTTAGTACGGTACGGTATGGGTGTACCGAGCACTGTAGCAGTGCTACAGTGCTACAGTGCTGCAGTGCTGCAGTGCTGCAGTGCACTGCTACAGTGCTACAGTGCACTTCTACAATAAACTGTAGCACTGTATCGGTCGTACCGCCCGGTACCGGGCGATCCGCGTACCGGTAACCTATCGGATCGGTACGTACCGCCCGTACCGGGCGGTACACATTGAAACGGCAGACCTTGCTCTAATCTATGAAAAGATGGATGCTAAATCCATCCTCCTTTATCTCCGTAAATTGTTTGAGAAACAGGGAAGAACTTAACAATATAAGATATCCAAGAGTCTCTTCCGCACAATGATGACTAAGGGGACATCGGTTCAAAATCATGTCTTTAAGATGATTTAGTGGATAGAGAAGTTCACGGGTCTAGGAATAGTCCTAGAGGATAACTTGTGTGCGGATCTTATACTTCAATCCCTTCCAAATTTCTTTTCACTCATAATGAATTTTAACATAAACAGGCTTGAGGTGACTCTCCTTGAACTCCTTAATATGTTGAGGGAGGTTGAGAGTACCATAAGAAAAGAGAAGCCAGTTCTCAATGTTGGTGAGACCAAAAAGAAAAGGAAGACAAAAAAAATCCCTTAAAAAGGCAAGGGCAAGGGTAGGCTGGGAAAGGCAAAGGTTACCAAAAGGGACCCAACAAAGGACAGTGATTCTACTATGACAAAGATGGGCATTGGAAGAGGAATTACAAAAAGTACCTTGTAGAAAAGGTGAAACAGAAGCTTGGAGAAGCTTCAGATATATTCATGATTAATCTCCATCTATTAGAAAGTTATGATAATGTATAGGTATTGGATACCAACAAGACATCTTATATCTGCAATTCGTTGCAGGTTCTAGCAAAGCTTAGGATATTGGCGAGATGGACTATAGGATGGGGAATGACGCAAAAGTTACTACTATTGCTATTGGCGAGGTTATCCTTGTTGAATCTCGGATTTTGATGATGACATCAATTATAAATTATTTGATCTAATCTATATGTTGAGAAAAATATACAGGATTAACTACGATAATAGTAAGACATAAAGCAGGTGTTGTGCCGGAGTTAAAATCGAGATATCGTTGGGAGTTCAAGAGTTCATCGGAAGTCCGGACGTTCGTCGGAAGTCCGGACGTTCGTCGGAAGTCCGGACGTTCGTCGGAAGTCCGGACGTTCGTCGGAAGTCCGGACGTTCGTCGGAAGTCCGGACGTTCGTCGGAAGTCCGGACGTTCGTCGGAAGTCCGGACGTTCGTCGGAAGTCCGGACGTTCGTCGGAAGTCCGGACGTTCGTCGGAAGTCCGGACGTTCGTCGGAAGTCCGGACGTTCGTCGGAAGTTCTGCCGGAACCAACCGAGAAGTCCGAGAGCTTGCCAAAGAAGCTCATCAGAACTCACCAAGAAGATCGTCGTAAAGTCTAGGAGCTTGTTGGGAGTCCGCCGGAACATTGTCGAGAGTTCGTCGGAAGATCGCTGGAAGCCCGTCGGAAGAGGAATTGACGTACCAGAACAAGAGTGCTTTGATTATGTCTTACTTATTATAGGTAGACCAAAAATTAAGTTAGGATTGGGAGGTAATCCGACTAACTTAATTAGGGGCCAATTGGGCCCTTAACAGGGCTGAATTGGGCCGGATTGAACAGCCCATTCAGCACCTGAAAACATGGCTGGCGGTGGCAACGCTTGGGACTCGATCTCCCAGGAGTTTTAGGTGGTGGTACCACCCTTGTCAGGTGGTGGTATCGTTGACAGTTAATGCTGTCAGGCGGTGGTACCACCCCTGTTAGGCGGTGGTACCGCTAGAGCTTGGTCTCCGAGCTCTGTCAAGCGGTGGTACTGTTGAATCTCGGATTTTGATGATGAAACCAATTGATAAGTGTTTATGATTTAATCTGCATTTTGAGTGATGCAGGATGCTGTTAGGATCAAGAGCGGCACTAAGAGGGGGGGTGAATTAGTGTAGCGGAAAACTTTCATTATTTCAAAAAACTTGTTACGATTAAAGTGAAAGCTTTTGTGAAAGTGCAAGAGAAGACTAAGGTGATTTGCAGTAATGTAAATTGCACAAATGAAAAGCGTCGGTTTCGTAAAGTCTTCGTACAATTAAAGCCAATCTCGAAAGGTGTTTACTTGAAAGAGTATGTAAACATAGTTAAAGCACAGTAAGGAGGAGAGGTAGTTTGCTATAAAAGAAAATTGCTCAAAGTAAATGCAAATCGAGTTTTAGAGTGGTTCGGTCAATGCGACTTACATCCACTTCTGGATTCCTCCTCCGACGAGGTCACCAACGTCCACTAAAGGCCTTCCTTCAATAGGCAAAGGCTAACTACCTTTTATAGCTTTTCTCCTTTTGTTGGGTTTAGGAGACAACCCTTACAAGTCTCACTCCTCTTTTTTGGATGGTTACAAGGCTAAGAGATGAAGGAGGAGAACTTTATCTTTTATAACACTTTAAGGCTCAAGAACTTAAGATTGTGCCAATAGTTTTCGTGCCCTTTCATGCAGGAAAGAGTGGGGTTTTTATAGGCCCCAATGGCTTCGAAAATGGAGCCAAAAAGTGTCTAATCCCAGATTTCCGGGGTCCTGGCGGTACCACTGCCATTACTGGGCGGTACTACCACCTGATAGAGCTCGGAGACCAAGCTCTTACGGTACCATCGCTTGACAGGGGCGGTACCACCGCTAGCAGCAATAACTACCAACGGTACCACCGTTGGCGGCAATAACTGTCGGCGGTACCATCGCTAGCAACAATAACTGCTGGTGGTACTACCACCTGACAGGGGTGGTACCACTGCCCAAAATTCCTAGGAGATCGAGTCTCCCAAGCTGTCACGGACTTAGCTGGTTTTGCCTAAGTCGTGCGGCACCCTTGCGTGTCCGTCCGCAAAGGTCAGCCTCCCCGAAACCTCCCATGGTCCCTTAGGACCTACAAAAGAGAAAACGGGTTAGAGAAAAGCGCCT